>OX333075.1:18099485-18372198 GCA_946863875.1 Alloplasta piceator
TCCGTGGCCTTTATCGATTTAGTGGCTCCCAGGGTTGGAGTTTGCACATATTCGAGTAGGAAAATCGTTTGACACGGTGTTTTCGTCCAATGTTCTTCCACTCGTATTTTTATTAGGAAAAGTCTAGAAAATGTTCGAGGGAAAACAACTTATATGTAGAAACATTATTTTATTTATAAATACATTATAAATTATTTATAAATAGAAGATAAATCTTGATTTTTTTTTGTAAAGAAAAAACACGACAATACAATTTCTATATGAATTCCAAGAGACTGCGGTGTCTCGTCACCGAATATTTGTAAAAAAAAAAAAGTATGACGACAGTGGCATAGATCCCATTAGGGAATGAGTCATCTGGACTAACATTTATTTTCAAATATCACAACTAAAAAAACAAATTACTTCAAAAAAATTGATTTTTAAAAATTCTACATTTTTATCTCTCCTCAGCTCAAATCTTTACTTTCAGATATACACATAATTAAATAGCATATTAATTGAAATTTTGAAGAATTCTAGTATTGAAGAACTTCCTGTTTTTCACCTGTTAGTTTGAGGGATTTTTCTCGAGTTTTCCAAATCTTCCCGGTTTCGAAAAATGGAAAAACCAAAATTAGATTAAAAAATGGACGATTCTTTTTTTTGGGCTTGGCCAGAAAAATTGACAACTTGCCTTTTGATTGTCTATTTGAAAATTCAAATTTTTCCGCCATGTGTGTTTTGAAAAATAGTTACACATTTGTCAATGAAATTTTTCGCGCTAATTGAAGATGTAGGTATCGTCTACCGTGATCTACCAAAAGCTTCAATATTTTTCTACGCTGATACAAAAATTGCAAACATTTTTCGAATTCTGACGGAACTTCAGTATACAAAACAAAAGCCTGACTGAGAAATTGACAATTTTTCTTTTGTCAGTTAGAAAATTCAAACTTTCGCGCCATGTGTATTTTGAAAAATCAAGGCGCATTTCTCAACTGAAATTTTGAAATGGAAATTTTGCAATTCAAATTTTGAAATTGAAATTTTGAAATAGACATTTTGAAATTGAAATTTTGAAATGGACATTTTGAAATTGAAATTAACATATTGAAATTTTTCGCGTTAATTAAACAGAAGATCTATCATCTACCGTGATCTACCAAAAGCTTCAATGTTTTTCTGCGCTGATACAAAAATTGCGAACATATTTCGAACTCTAACAGTACCAAATCACAAAACAAAAGTTTCACTGAAAAATTGACAATTTCCTTTTTTTCGATTAAAAAATTCAAATTTTCCCGCCATTTGTGTTTTGTAAAATCATTGCGCATTTCTCAATGAAATGTTTCGCCTCATCATCTGCAGACGAGATTGATCTTCCACCGTGAACCGCCAAAAACTTTGGCGTTTTTTCTTCGCTGATACTCACGAAGGTTCCCTTTTCGACCATTAAGATTGTTCGGCGTTTCGATAATTTCGGTGGCGCAGCTCGACGCTGACGAGCCACGAGTGAAACGCGCACGGGGATTCCCGCGCGCAGTTTTTCCCTTTTCACTCTCGTTTGTTCACCGCGAGAATGCGATACGGTCGAGTATTTCGTCGTCCGACGAGAACGCAACGCGGGCGGTCACCGCTTTCGCAGTTATCGACTCGCTTCCCCGCGAAATCGTTGAAATCGCAACGACGCGAAAAACTCTCGTGAATTCCCAACTTAAATCTCGCTTGTACGGTTCTCCCGGCGCAATTTCCGTGTCTTCGGTACGAAGTCATTTCTTTACAATTTTTCGTACAAAAGTTATGTAGCCGACGAAATTGTCTTGAATGCTGAAAAATTGTTAAATGCATCCTTCGAATCATTCTTTCCCGCCCTTGATCATTCGCCGTCCCACTTTTTTTTCATATGAAGACCCCGTGGCGAATACAACGCAATTCGGAGTACAACCAGTTTTTGGCTTTTGCCACCTCTTCAGTTGTTGCCGCCACGACGAAATATACTCGCGGGTCGACGTACTTTCGAGCTCATAACTCTTGATATATGTCTATCGGTGATTCTCACGCCTCGATAGTACCTTCAGCGTCATCTGGCGATCAATCAGCGCATCATTTGCTTGCGGTCGATAAAACAGATTTCCATTGTTATCGACCGGGTACTCGATGCTCACTGTAGGCCGAAGGCAACTTAGCGATCGAGGATAACTGCACGACACTCTGTCGATAAGACAGTTTCTTACCAAGATAGCCTGTGATATATCCGGGAGATATCTGATATGGTGGGAAAAAAATCCTACCTTATCGACGAAAATTGACTGAATTTTTTTAGAAAAATAATAGCATTGTTGTCTAGAGCCCTGTTTCAAAAGTGATTTTTAGCATGGATTAACCTTTCGACTGTTGAAGTTTTTATCTGAAATTCTTTACACATGTATATTGATTAGGGTGGGTCAAATAAAATCACGAATTTTTTTTTCCTCGATATAATGAAAAATGTATTGTTTGGCATCTCAAAAAAACCCTCTGCAAGTATTAGCCTTTCGTATTTAAATTAAGAGGTCCCTCAACGTAAATTCTTATTTCCCTTTCAAAAAACATAGGAAATTTTTTTTTTACTTTGCAATTTTATTAGACTTTAACCGTTGAGGTTAGGAGAGTTTTTTTAGCACATTTTTGTAGAACATTTGATGCTCTACAAAAAAGCTCTATTGTATCTAATCGATCAAATTAACCGTTCAAACACAAGAGAGCTTTTTTGTAGAGCATCAAATGTTCTACTAAAATGTGCTAAGAAAAACTCTCCTAACCTCAACGGTTAAAGTCTAATAAAATTCCAAAGTTAAAAAAAAAATCCTATGTTATTTAAATGGGAAATAAAAATTTGCGATGAGGGACCTCTTAATTGAAATATGAAGGGCTAATACTTGTAGAGAGTTTCGTTGAGGTGCCGAACAGTACATTTTTCAGTATATCAAGGAAAAACAAAATTAGTCATTTTATTTGACCCACCCTAATATTGATCCTTCAAGAATATATACACATTTTGTGGAAACAGATATATATATATACCGTTTATCATGTATTTTGTTGTTTGCTTACAACTGTCTGTACAAAACGCCTCCAATTGGCAACCACTATTGTGAACGTTGTATTTATCTGATACAAAACTGAATATATTTCCAAACTGTATGAGTGTAGTGATAATTGACACCGAATTCAGAAAAAAAAGTTACACAAAATGGTGGCATAGTAAATCATCGACGTTTTCTATATTTCGGAAAATTTTACAAGTAATTTAAAAAAATTAACTTCTACTGAATTCTGCTACCAACATTGACAAAAAATTATTTATGGCAAATCTGAGCTCTGTCGGTAAGCAAAATATCGCTGTTGCCGATTCTTTGCGCACTGTTGTAAACAAACGTAAAATAAACAGTTTTTTCTCACAAAATGGGTATATATTTTCAAAAAACCTCCTAATATACACCTCCACTCAAAAGTTTGGAAACACCAGTCGATATTTCTTGCCGCATTAGAAGTTGCATGACTCCGTCAAAAAAAAAGATAATCATAAGCGAAAAATTGTATCTGATTGAAATTTCCGTACTTCGCGGTACAATAAAAATCTGAAAAAATTCAGCAACATTTGGCATGATATAAACAACAATGATCAATAATAATAATAATTTATTAATAATAATTATTGATTACTGTTCATCAATAATTATATTGCCCAAAAGTCATTAACAAATAGTTTTAACGATTTATTAATAATTTTTGGGAAATATTATTATTAATAATTGTCGTTTATAGCATGTTAAATGTTGCTGAATTTTTTCAGATTTTCATTGTATCAAGAAGTACGGAAATTTCATCAGATATAATTATTTGCTGGGACGTCCATCATCAGTTTCGAGCGGAAATTGTGAAAAAAAATTTCATAGGAAAATTCTGAAATAATGTGCGCTACTTTTTTCATACCTGACGTTTTCTTTTAAACTCCATAGTTTCCTAGTTACGTTGCATCTTTCAAAAATTTGTTTTTTTTTAGCCAAAAGTGGAATAACTTTTCGAGACAAAATCGTACAAACATTTTTGAAAAACAAAATGGAGCATCTGCTAACGCTTTCACATGTACCGTAGATAAAAAAAATGTCCTTAAGCTGTGCGCCCAATTCGCGATGGTCCAAAAAAAGGCCAAAAAACGGTCACGTACAAAAATGCATACCGGGTCGAAAAAAAAAATCATAAAAAATATTCTAAAATAGCGAAACAAAGCTGAATTCCTCCCCTCCAAAATGTTTTTTTTAAAATAATCCGATCATCTTTTTTGACGGAGTTATGCAACTTCTAGTGCGGAAAGAAATATCGACTGGTGTATCCAAACTTTTGAGCAAGGGTGTATGTAAAATACTTGAGAAAAGAAACCTCAACGGTTCCAAGGTCGTTTCAACCTAAACATAATTTACAAAACCCGCACAAAAACTACCTCAAGAAATTCAAAAGCTACGACGTGCAAATTTGCATTCTGTTTCATCGATGAGTCGTTGATATGTAATATTATTTTCAATGCAAATCGATGGTATACAAGAAAAATGTATTGATCGATGAAAAACGTTTTAGCGATTTATTTCGTCAAAAACGTCACACCGCGTTACATGCCCAGCCTGTACCAATAAACGTTGTTATCAAGAGATCACTTGTTGAAAAAAAAAGAAATATTATTCTCACAGTTGAATGATCAAAAATTTTGTATCGCAAGATAACAATGAATGTTCTTCTTGTGTTTCAGCTTTATTGAGGCAGAGCATGTCACCGGTGGCGGAAAATCTGATAGGTATGAAATCAACGGCCCCACAGCCGATAATAGATTATTCACGTTACGTGAGACGATTTTCGTCCGGCCAGGAATGCGGTAGCCCTTACTGCAAGGAATTGGGATGCAGGGAACACTTTCATTGTTTGGATTGCAGCGGTAGGGTATTTGTTAAGAAGGAAGAAATGATAAGGCACTTCAAGTGGCACAAGAAACGAGACGAGTCGTTGCAGCACGGTTTCATGCGTTACTCGCCCACCGACGATTGCGCTGAGAGACATCCTAGCCGATCGTGTCCCCACAATCGAAAGCAAACTCACTATCATTGCATACACGATAATTGCGACAAGGTATACATATCGACGTCGGACGTGCAAATGCACGCCAACTATCATCGTAAAGATTCGGCTATAATACAGGAGGGCTTTCAACGTTTTCGCGCTACCGAAAGTTGCGCCACGGATTATTGTCCCTTTGTGGGACAGCGAACGACGCATTTTCATTGCCGACGATCCGGCTGCCAGTTCACATTCAAAAACAAGGCTGACATGGGTAAGGGTTTTTTTTTTTACATCGACAATTCATGAACATTGATGTACACGGAAGTGTACATTCCATTGCCGAACAGTTACGAATCCAAGAGTCAGTTTTTACTCAATTTGGACATTCCAACGCTTAAGGATTGAAATTTTATTGAAATTTCTGTACTTCGTGATACAATTGAAATCTGAAAAAATTCAGCAACATTTGGCATGCCATAAACAACATAAATAATATTGCCTAAAAGTTATTAATAAATAGTTACACAAATATTCAACAATTTTTCGATACGTTGTTCTTTTTTCTTAAACAAATTGAATGCGTTAATCTTGCTGAATGTATATGAATTTTTTTCGGAATTTTCTCTCGAGTTTGAAATATTTTATAAAAAAACATTCGGAAATACAAACAAAAAATTGCCAATTTTGTATATGTTTTTGTACACAGGTTCATCGACAGCTTTGAAGAAACTTCAAAGAAAATAGGTCAAAAAATACATAAATACACTCATTCTAAATATTCCAAAACGGGAATTCAAAATAGAGAGAAAATTCTGAAAAAATTCATCTGCGTTCAGAAAAATTAACGCATTCGATTTTTTTAAGGAAAAAAGAACTTACCAAAAAATTGTCGAATATTTATTTGTTTGAACAATTTATTAATAACTTTTAAGCAATATTATTATTGACAATTGTTGTTTATGGCAAGCCAAATGTTGCTGAATTTTTTTAGATTTTGATTGTATCACGAATTACCGAAATTTCAATCAAATATATTTTTTGGCTGAGACTGTATAGGCAATACATCCTTAAGGGGTTGAGCTGTTACCCATTTTTTTTAAATATTAGTTTCGATTAAAAATAGTATTTTACGATCATGATAGTTTTTGACATGATCATATATATTTGTTGAGAAAATTCCAAGACGATTTGATTAAAATTCACAGAGTTCTAAGATGTTGTGATGACGCCTCTTAATTATTTATAATCGGCTTGAGAAACTATTTAAAAAAATTTCCTGTAACTACGTTTTCAAAGTCGGTGAGCAAGATATCTCAAAAACTGGCGATGCGACATTTTTGAATTTTTTTGAAATTTTTTCTAGATTTAGAAATCTAGTGTTCGAATAGAGTATTTTTTTTCGACGTACACTTCAATTTAATGAGTAAAAAACACCCACTTTTTCGCTGAAATCAAAACTCTCACTTTGATCACCTGCCATTTTGTTTTAATTTAATATTTCGGAAATGTCCGCGATTAATTATAGGATATGAAAAGATGCGGTAGAGTTTCGATGCCAAGTATTAAAAATGAAGAGAATTGAGGTCCCAGCGAAAATACCGCATAATATGTTGCCGCCCTCAAAAATGCCGAAAGTGGCAGTTTGTTGGGTTTGAGTTTATTAACGTATTAACGAAAGTTGTTTGATTTTTTAAATTCTGAATACAAAAGTCCTTCGCGAGAAATGCTCTGTGGACGTTATCTGTAATTTCTTTTATTATTTCATATTATTACAGAAAAAAATTACCGAGTATTTTTCGAATATTACTTTCTGGAATACCAAACTTCGGTAGAAATATATATTTTTTATATTTAATATATATTTTATACATGAATATATATTTTTTAAGTATATTAATAAACATATATTTCTCCGCCATCTGACTAGAAATATGTAACCTCCCGTTAGGGGAGGTTAAGCCCAAACATTAACACCTCAAACTGTATAACGGAATTTTTTTTAACACCGCTGAAAAGAACTCAACCCATTTAAGCTTGTGGAGTATTAAGTTTTGACGTTATATCGAATCAAAAGCTGCTGGAAACAATGACACCCTCATACAAGGGAACCCTGAACCATGTGTCCGGGTTCAGTTGTAGGCTCCAAGGCTAAAATTAGAGAATTAAGTTAAAAGTTCAGAACCTTTTTAAACACCGTTTGAGAACTCGTAACTTTCAAAGTAACTCTTGAAGGTAAATCGAGTCACAGCTTTTGCATGAATCAACCCAAAGTAATAAATCAAGCTCCTAACGCAATACTTACAATTTCACATACAAGGATTAACCCATCTAATTAACCTCTTTTATCTAATTCCAGACAAACACAAATCCTATCACATCAAGGACGAGCAGCTTTCTCGCGATGGTTTCAAAAAATTCATGAAGAACGAGTCCTGTCCATTCGAGCAGTGTCGCTTTTCGCGCGTTTGCAATCACATCCACTGCATTAGACCGCACTGCAGTTACGTTCTTCATTCATCGGGACAGTTGTTCTCGCACAAGCGCAAGCACGAGCGTCACGAGTCCGAGTTGGCTTATCGAAAGTACAAGCAGATCGGCGCCGGTGGAATAAGGACATCATGGCCAGCGGAGGATTTGGGAGCTCAAAGTTTAGCGCTAAGTCTGAATGGCGAGAGTTCGAATGAGGGACGCGGTTCACCTTCCTACTACTCGATGGAGGATTCGTTTCAGAGCGCGAGTGACTTGGCGATGGATCTAACGTCATCAAACGCCACGACCCCGATTGGACTACTCGCGGGTGGCAGTTCGACGATAACGCTGAACGATCAACCACCCCAATCACCACAAAATCTGACACCCGCAGAATTGGCCTATCTCTCCCAGGCATCCACCGATTGTCCGTGCAACATCGGCTGTGAGCATCATCACTGCGGTCTCGATCGTTGCGGTGCGACACTTCGGGATCCTCGCGAGGTACGCGAACATCTCCGCGAACACGAGACTCAAGAGCGCATCACGGATGCCTTCTTCGAGGAGGGCAACTGCGACGACACCTGTGCCTACTCCGACAAGGAGAAACACTATCACTGCAATTGGGAGAATTGTCGGGAGGTCATACTAGCAACGGACAAGCCATTCCGAAGATTGCAGCACTACAAGATTCACGAGTACAGCAGACAAGTGAACCTCTCGTGTTCGACGCACGTACTTTCGTCCGATGTGACGCTGACTCATCTGACGAACATCGATGCGATGTTCAGGAGAAAACGCGGTCGTCCCCCGAAGAATCGTGTCATCGAGATCTGGTCGGGTGGTGATCCAACGAGTCACACCCAAGATTCACCACAAGCGATATTCACGAGTTTCAAGCTGCCCAAGCCAACGCCGAGCTCGACACCCACTGCAATCATAATGTGCGATGATCGAGAGGGCAGCGTATCACCGGCCAACAGTCTCAGCGGTGAACCCGATGGCTTTTCCACCTTTAACGTCGACAGTTGTCCGGATTCCGCTTGCGCTTTGAGGTCTACCAGGCATCATCATTGCTCCCAATCACGCTGTCACTTTTCCACCGATCGGCCCGATCAGTTGCTCATGCACAGCAAAGATTTTCACGACAACGTCGATATACCCGTTGGCTTTGCCTTCTACGACAAAATGGTCGACTGCCGGTTGTCCGGCTGTCACAGCAATCGTGTCAACAGGCACTTTCACTGTACCAGACCCAACTGCGGCTACTCCTTTGTTCGTTACTCGACGATGGGACTCCACGAGAAACAGCACAGTGGCAATGTCAATGACATGCTTGCTGGTAACAATTCCTTGGAATCCGCGAATCAGGAATCACAGACCCAGACGACACATATTACCATAGGTGAAACATCTAAACCGAGGATTCAAGTGAAGAATCCTGCTGAACTCATCGACAAACTTGATCCGGATGAGAATCGATTGATCATCGATGACAAGGATCCGGGTATCGGGAGTCCTGATGCCAGCAAGACTACTGGTGAGTTTGAATTTGAGTTCGAAGATTATGATTGCAGCTCTTTCAGTTTTTTGTTGAGTCTGTTCGTTTGTTTTTGTGTGCTAAGTGCTTTTTGTAGGCAATTAAAATGCACATTGATTGACGCTGGAATTGCATGAATTGCTCTGATGAAGTCAGTGTTTTTTTTTGTTAGATTAACATTACGCTGAAAGAAATTGTGGCTTATAAGGACATGTACCATTCTAGCATAATTATTGGTACTTTAGAATTTAAGAATGTGGTAACCCAAGCTATAACAATTATAACTTCAGCTGAAAAAGTAATTTCTTGAGAGTTTAATTGGAAATTCGTTCATCGCTTCCTCATCTTCTTTCGTCGTTCACAAAGTATCTTTTATGGAGGAGCCAAAGTTGATCTCCGTTCTTTCTCATAAAGAAAGAACGTAACGTGCAAATTTGGAATTTGTAGGATTTTTACAAATTGTAGTTACCATATTTTTAATTCGTTTGACGATGAAACGTCATGGCTTCTCAAACTATCATAAAAACAGTAAACCATTTCTTTCAGTATAATTTTACCCTGTGATTTTCGTTGTACATGTTTATTGAAACCAATTATACGCATGCTATCGATGGGTGAAAGTTAATGATGTGTGACTGCAGAATTTCCTACTAAACTGTCCGTGCAATGATTCAAAACTTTACAAGTGTGCTTTATTTTCAGTTTTATTAATGAAACGCTCAATTCATCCGAATCACTTGTGAATGCTCGTAGATTCGATTATCAAATCTCCGACATCTAAATCATTTTCTTCTGCTCGCTGCATCACTCTGGCTCTTTCTGTTTTTCCCCTCTGCTTAAATTGTCATTTAATGTGCTTTTGAGAAACATCATTTGCTTGGTGTTCTTACTTCCTGTCTTTAGTGCGATACAATTTTTCTCTATCTCATCGTTTGTCGTTTAAGTATCTCACATGAAAAATTAGAGGGCGGTATTTTTGAAGTGTTGGTTGTTTGGTTGATTGTTGCTAGTGGTGAGGGCGGCAGGCACCTATTATCCGGTGAGCGGACCGCCGTCTTGTGAACCCGCACTACCGGGGGCCGTCCTATCCATGCGAGCTTCCGTGCACCAAGGTTCGTGCCAACGATCCAGTTTTTTCTGTCCATCTTTTTTTTCATTTTTGTTCTCGATTTCTCTTCTTCCACGAACGCGTGAAACATTTCCCAATAGACTAGTAATGAGATTCTGCAAGTATTCCGTCGTGCTACAAGTTACCATTTGATTTTTTCAGAGACCCAATCGATGCCATCAACGAGCTCGAGTTCCGCTCACACTCTTTACGGTCCCGAGCAGAGTTGCAGCAGACCATTTTGCAAGCTCAAACGAAAAAATCATTATCATTGCAATGCTTGCAATCAGGCATTTTCCGAACTCGATCGTTTGGTCGCTCACATCGCGAAACACTCGACCGGGGCGATATTGAGTCAGCAGCAACACGAAATGGCGGCATCGTTACCACCGGTACCGCCACCATTGCCACCACCACCACCGCCATTACCGCAATCCGTGGTAGTTCCAACGTCCCAGCATCATCAGCAACAATTGCAGCACGATTATCTCACCCAATTATCACAGAAGCACGATTTCATGACGCAGAATGCCCAGATGGCTCAGAATATCCAGAGCTTTCAGAATATGCAACGGCAGATGCAGCAGAATCTGGTGGGACAGATGAATCAACAGCAGCAGCAGCAGCAACAGCCGCAGCAGGTCAGCATCAAGGAGATCAAATTGGAGAGTCCTCGTGCAAACAGTCAAGATTCGAACAACAGTGGTGGCCTGGGTGGCGTCAAGAGAGAGCCAAGCGAGGGTTGCCGCGCGGAGGAGTCCGGAAGCAACATGTCAGCCATCGAGGCCAATGAAAATGGCCATCTTGTTCAGCAGCAGCATCAGCATCAGGCGTCTCAACCACCTCCCAATATACAACAATCACCGAACGTACCAAGCGCCTTTGAGATGGATCTCAGTCACAGTTTCCATTTTCCAAGTCCTGCGGTTATGGCTGCGATGAATCAACAGATCGCACTGATGAATCAAGCATTACCGCCGTTTCTACAGCACGGTGGTATGTACGCTGGTGCCCCGGGTCTCATGTTCGCGCCAGGCTTACCACCCGGTAATTACATGCCACCGGGCAGAGACGAAAATCCCCTAGCTTCACTGGCGGCAAATTTGAATCTCAACAAACGGGCACTCTCGCCACCAGACGTCAATTCACCCGAGGCGAAGAAACAACGGCTGCACCATTCGATGAGGATGCTCAAGGACGAACCTGTACCCGAGGGTTACGTGAGATTTCGCTTCAACGAGAACTGTCGTTATCCACATTGCGGCTATCGCGAGCATCAGACTCACTTTCACTGTATGCGACAGGATTGCGGCTATTCCTTCTGCGACAAGACCCGATTCGTTCAACATACGGCGCGACACGAGCGTCTCGATACTCTGATGGGCGGTGATTTTCAGCAGTATCGTGCCAATGTACCTTGCGGACGTGCCCAGTGCGCGTACACGTCGAGTCTCGGCTCGATGCAGAACAAGGCGTCGCACTTTCATTGTCTCAAGTGCGATTTTGTGTGCACCGATACGAACAAAGTTGTCGCACATCGTAGACAACACGCGAAATTGGACAGTATTGCGGCGGCGGGTTTTCAAAAATTCACGCCGAGTCAACCATGCGGCGCTGTGCAGTGTCAACATTCGGGTAAACAGACGCACTATCATTGTCTTCAGTGTCAGTACGCGGTTCTGGGACTTGCTCAGATGTCGGCCCACAAGTATCGACACATGGACGGTTAGGCTTTAGAAAAATTGAAAATACTTTTACCCGTTTGTCCGGTATGATGTTTATCGGATCGTGTGAGAAAGAAATATTACAGACAATGAATATCTTGGGCTATTTCCTCTTTGGCAGAGGAACGCTGAGGCCCAATCCGGTTGCGGAGGCTCCGAAGTGTTCGGTACCGTTGTCTCCACGGTTTATCGCAACGGACTCGGAGGGTCTTGGGACCCTGCAGGGATTTTCCAATGGACGGAACGCGCTTGAGGAATTCGACGAGTCTTTTGGGAGACCATGACAACGGCCTGTCTACGGCTTTCACCGGTGACTCTTGTCCCTGGGACTTGAGTTCATTCCTGAAGGGTCGTAACGCCAACGGCGCTGGTTGGATCCGGATCAACATTGAGGAATATCAGGTCTACGCGATGGATAATCGCTGATGACACATGAATTTTCGTCGTCGAACGAAGATTCTCTCAATGCAAGTCCCTCCTTCACAGGGTCCTTTGTTCCTATGAACGACTGACATGAGCCAGGATTTCGCGCAAATCCAATCCCGACGGATAGACAATAAATGAAGACAAAGATTTGGAGATTTGAGAAACGGGGGAGGCTTACTGATGTAGCACGGTAGCTTTAGCACGAAGAAAAGACAAACACTGTAATATTTAATTTAGTAGAGGAAGAAAAAGGGAAAGTCTGTGTACATTATTATTATTATTTTTTTTTTGAGTTCTTGACTTTGTCCAGCGAATGACGGAGTGACAGAACCTTTGCGAATTTTCGTCGTCCTAATTCTTTTTTAGTGATTTTTTTCCTCTGTGCCTCATCGTGCTCGAGCGAGAGCGCGATACAAGATGTCCGGGGACTCGATGAAAATTTAGAGTTTCAAACGTTGGTCCACGACTAGTCAACGTTTTACCGTTTATTTTTTATTTCTCTTTGGTTTCTGCATGATTCTCCGATCGAGGCAATAATCATTGGGGATTGGATGAATCTCGGGGAGTTTTTTTTTTTATAGGGGATGAAAAATAATCGGCTTGCGCAACGATGTGGACGATTCACGAATCTCGAGAGTCCTGCCGATGTGAGCAGGTGTTATTCGAGAAAAACGAGAATTTAAACGAAAATTTTAAAAAAGCTAAAGAGTAGGTAGCGCTTAGGACGGGCATGATCGATCGATAAATACGGATCCGAGGGCCTAGCCAGTCCAAAAAATCTTTCGTTCGGCCGTAACTAAATATTGTACTGAATATAAAGAAGCAAGGAAGTGAGAGAAAAAAGAAAAAAAAGTGCTTCAACGTCGCAGCGTATAATCGTATTCCAAGCAGTATTGAAGAAACCTTAATTAACGAGAGATGAACAAAAAATAACGAAAAAGACTGCATCTAGGAGAGAGTTTGTGAGTGTGCGTTCGAGGCACGAAATTTCGAAGGAACACGCTAAACAAAATAGCGGAAATCGTGTTTTGCGAAAAAAAAGAAAAATCGACGATCCCCTTGCAAGAAACATTATAACGAAGTGATTTTTTTTTCTTTATTCGGAATCGAGGGATGTTCGAGAATTTTATCAAAGTATATTTGGAGTATACTCTAAAGAGAAAAAAAAACATTGCCGTTTTTTTCAAAGCGAATAAGTGAAAATCGCTAGTACGAACAAAAATTTTTCTTAAAACTATATATATATAAATATATTATATAATGTAAATTGTATGTGTATAATCGAGAATCGTTAATCATTTAAGGGCATATAAATAGATATTAAGCGGTAAATTTTAGCGCTTTTTATTATTATACATATACTATCGAGAAGAAGTAATAGAGCGATGCTCAAAAAGAAGATTTAAAAAAATAGTTTTCGGTCAGGATTGTTAAAAAATAAATGGCCGTTTACTGATCACAACGCAGCGTTGATTGTTTCGTTTTCGTTTTTGCCATTATAAAATCATCGTGGACAAACGAACGAACGCTCAAGAAACGAACTTAAGGATCTCGTATTCCAAGTTTGTACAAAAACTTTGGCCGTACTCTGCGACGAAATATATATATATATATAGATATTTTCGATTAATTTCGACGAAACAGCAAAAAGCGCTGGGGTACCTTTAGGGTGTTTTTTTTTCTCTTTGAAACACTAACTAGGACCGTGCCTTAGCTTGAAGCAAAAAAGACGAAAAAAAATATATTAGAAGTCCCATTCTTGTAGTTAGAAAGAAAAATAGACCCGCCAACCAGAAAATTTTGACATAGACAAAAGATTAACGGCAATTCACAATCAGGGAAAAAAAGAATAATAATCGTGAAGATTAGACTGATTCAAAAAAGGGGCTATTTTTTTCGAAATCCCCTATTAAATACTTTTGTTGAGGAGGTGAAAAAAGATGCCTGTTAGAAGCAGAGCTCTTAACATTAATATTTAGCGGTCTCTCATCGCATATTTCTATTTCCCATTTAAATAACACAGGTAAAAACATGTTTAAAATTTAAAATGATATACTTCGGCTTCAAGTCAATGTACCGCAATGAAGGATGTGTATTCTTGTAGGGAATTAAACGCTCTACAAAAACGGTCTCTCACGATTCTTCAATAAACTCACTTCTTCAAAAGTTGTTCATGGTCTAATATACAGGGTATCGCAGGGGTGAAAGTCAATACCGCGAAGGTAAATTCGTCACGTAATACCGAGTAGAAAAGTCCTTCGCCATTTCTTGGTATTTTGGATCCCTGAATTGTTATTAATTTTTTTAATCAGCCAATGAGATGCACCTCATTTACCTTGCTCACACCGAAGAGCGCGAAGGTAGGCATGGTGGGATCACGGCTCATCTCAATGGGCGCATCTCATTGGCTGATTAAAAAAATTAATAACAATTCAGAGGTTCGAAATATCAAAATAGGGCAAAGGACTTTTCTATTCGATATTACGTCACGAATCTACTTTCTTGGTATTGACCTTCACCCCTAGGATACCCTGTATATGTTTATTGGACTGTGAATATGGGTGAACTTTATCGTTTCTTTAAAAATTGGGTAATTTATGTTAATGCAATTTAAACTTTTTTTTTCAAGAAATATTTTACGATATTTAGTAATAACTTTGAACATTTAGCCAAAAATTATTTAGAAAAATGTTAAATTTTCTCTAAATTTAACTTTAACTTTCATTTCGGTACATTAATTCGAAGCCGAGGTATAAAATTTTTATAAAAGTTTGAACGTTTTTTTTCCTGTGTTATTTGAATGGAAAATAGAAATTCGCGATGATAGACCGCTAGATATTAATATTGAAGGGCTCCGCTTTAAACAGGCATCTTTTTTCACCTCCTACAAAGTATTTAATAGGGGATTTAAAAAAAAAATAGTCCTTTTTTAACCAGTCTAGTGAGGATAATTATGAATTCGTGCTGCTTTCATGAATGCGATAATAATTCTCGTGGATTTGTAAAAAATAGTGCCTTAAAGAAGTTTAACCGCCAAAAACGTCATTTTTCGAAAAAGAAAATTAATCAACATACTCGTAATCAGGGGAGAGGGATTTTTCGATGTTTCCTCTCGAAATCTAGATGTAAATGAAAAAAAAACACACAAAATACGACAGTCGAATTTAGTTTAATCGTTTTATTTTAATAGTAGCCATTCCATAGAGAATACAAAAACACACGTTGATAGTCATCCATCCTGGAACCCAGTTCGTCCAATTTTTTTGTTTCTTTTCTTAATTTTATTTCTATTTTTTTTCCTCCATGAATCCGTTGTCGATAGTTCCGGGATAGCAATGAGATTGCGGTTACCCAGCGGTCACGAGATTGCCTGAATCGACGAAAAAATAATCCTGTTCAGAAGGGTAGAAAGTCTCGCGTTTCTTGAGCAAGAAATTCTACACTCTGCATCGATTTTTAACACGATCCTCGACAACTCGATTTTTACCATTTTTTAAATTGTTCCCTTTTTTTATTATTTACCATTTAAAATAGTCGATTTACAATTTATTCTTGTTTCCGTCGATCAGGAAACGTCGCAATAAAAATGGCGGACGAATTTGGGTCAGGTTAATAGAGCAGCCATATGAGTGCCATACCCCGAGTAAATCGCGATTTTAAATAAAGTCTTGTGCATAGATGAAACAAGAAATGAATGGGAAAGAAGAGGGACCGAGAAGGATGAAGAAAAAGAGAGATTAATCGAGAGAAAAGACGACATAAAGAAATCCCTGTTGTAACATATTTATTTTAGAGGTTAGGTTTTTATTATTTCGAGAAAGGCTGCTGCTGCGCGTGCGTCAAGAATTATCACAAAATGGAGGCTCCGAGTGTATCGATAAAATGGCGTCGAAGGCTTTTATTAGCGTGTATGAATATTGTATGCAAGCTCAGAAGAAATTGTACGAAATGATTTCTCAAAAATGTATTAGTCTTTGCGAAGCATTGTGTATAATCGAACAGAGGCGTATAAATATTTGGTTATGTTCGTGAAAATGAGATTAAAAAAAAAACAAACAAATTCAGGGCAGAAAGACAGGGGCGATAAATCAAGATCGCCATTTTGGGGTAAACGCTGACGTTTTGAGGCAATCAACGAATATATCACAAGAGCAAAAGTAGGACAATGATGATAATGAGGAGTGAGGTACAGATATATAGTCAAACATTAAACTCAACGACGATAAACAAAAAAAAAATCATTTAACAAAAATGGTACACTATTCGTAAGTTCATTATTTCGTGGAACAATACGAGACAGAAAAAAAATAATAGGACGGCGTCGACCCTAGTATACGAAAATTGTGCGATCATTAGTATTAACCAGATGTAAAATGATTTTTGAAGAAACGATAAAAAAAAAGAGGAAAGCTAATTGCAACGACGAGAAGTTAACTCGGGCGAAAGCAGTAACGCGGATGTAAGAGAGAAAAATTATTATATAATTTTATCAATTATATATCATTATTAATTAATTATTGATTAATATCCTCTATTATTATTATTATTATTATTATTATTATATTATATTATATTATGGATAAAAACCACACCTTATGTAGCTGTGATTTTGCTTTCAAAAAGTAAAAATTAAAACCATATTTATAGCAAAAAATCCTGTAACTCAATTTACTTTTTCCTTTCACCAATTTACATTTATGAATTTATCGAAATATATTTTAGTGCATCGATATTACAGAGCTTATGATGCTTTGTATACCTGGTGTTCTGTCTTTGGCCTTGACCATGACCTACCGCAATAATTCTCGGGGCACGGTCACTACTGTGCCCCACTCTCATCCTGGGGGGTCTCATTTTTCGCTCCAGCGCAAGGTTTCGGTCTGGGAATCGGGTCGTTATGAAATAAACATCGATATTATACCCAGACGGATATTCCTTTACGATGCAGTACAACTTACGATTCAATGAGCCAATAACGTCAAATTGTCGCAAAATTTTATACACTCAGTTGTTCTCTTTCCAATAAATTATCTTGCTACTTATTATTCCACCGATTGTTATAATGATGATGGGATTTAATCGTTTGCCGTTAAGGGGTTCCCACATGGAAATTTATATAAGTGAAATATACGCGAAAATTATATGCGGCGTACATTTATAACCGTCACATATATAGCGCCAAAAATTACTATAATCCATATATATACGCGCTATCTATGCGCTGCATAGATGGCGCATATATATTCCATATCAATTCCAGACAGTAAATATATGCGAAATACAAATTTCATATAATTTTATTTTAAATGAAATACTTTCAAAATGCAACATACATGCTACATTTTTTTTATATGTATCACTGACATACTTTTTGTATGAAGAATCTGTTTTGATTATATTTTTCTTACACATGAAAATACATGTCAAATATATTACCGGTATTTTAATAACATATGGACATTTCATTACGTTTAAATTTTTATTATACAAGTAAATATATGCGAAATATAAATTTCATATAATTTCATTTTAAATGAAATACTTACTTACTGGCCTCGGAGTTACGCCAAGGCGTAAGTCGGGGTTTCCATATATCCCTATCATACATTATCAATACATTCGATGTATACAACTCATATAAAAACAAGCGCCCAATTCTTACATAAATGTAATAATGATTGTATACTTTTGATCTACATAATTCATATGATGCGTACATAATGATCTACATAATATATAAAGCGGCGTATATTTTTTATATATGCACTTTGAACGTGGCATACATTTAAATATACAACCGCGTACACTTTATATATACATATATGCCTTATACGTAGCATATATGCACCCGTAAAGCCATGTACATTTCCTATTTATACAATTTGTATGCTACATATATTATGAATACATTCAATGTATACAACTTATATACAAACAAGCGCCAAATTCTTGAATATGCGACTTATATTTGACATATATTTTAAATGTATTGGATATGCGCTGCATACATGACTCTTATTAATGCAGTACAAGTAAAATATATTTTCCGCTCATATTTCACTTATATAAATTTCCATGTGGGTTAGGACACTCTGCAGACGAAAAAAAGCATATTTCGTGATTTTTTTCAACGATACCATAAAATAAATCGGTTTTACAAAAAAGGTGTTTTATTATACATTTTATTGGCAATACAAAATTATTTTTGTATGGCAAAATATGTCAAAATAGCGACTCTGCAGCATTTTTCCGATGACGCCTTTATTTCTGGAAGGTCGACGGCCGAGCCAACAGCTCCGATAATTTTTGAGTTACGATGAGGCCCCAAAGTTTTTTCGTTTAAGTCACCCGCGGGTAATAAGGCCTGTCGGGTAATAAGACCTAGTCGACGAAAATCATATTTACAATGACCGCTTTCGCGCAAGGCCACACTGACTGAAGCATAAAGCATAAAAATGTCGCTACAAGTTCGCGTAAGCGCGATACCCCATTCACCGTCTTCAGTGTTGCATCATCTATCATACGACGCGACGCGCTGCACGAATACTAAAAAACGGTCCACGTAAATCGTAAGTATTTTTGATAATATTACACTTAACGATCCAAAATCGTAGTCTTTATCTTCATGAATATCTAGTTCGATTATCTTAACGATATGAATAACGTATATCATGATCCAAATATTTGTTATTTGTTGTTTTTCTGAAATATGTGGTCGGCGGTTAATAAGGCCTACTAAAGAGCATAGCCGGATAAACATGCCAAATCTGCCCCCACGACGTATTCTATCGACACTTTGGGGATCATTTTGATACCAAATAAAAATAATTCAACCCAAATTTCAGTTCATCATTTTAAGTAGTTTTCGAGTTATTTAAAAAAACCTCTTTTCCCGTTTTTACTTTTTCTTCAATACTAAAAATAATAATTAATAAATGACGATGTTTTCCCAAATTCTTGAAAGTAAAAGACATACGAAATTTTTGTTGATGTGAGTCCCAAAATTAAAGCCAATTCAAAAAAAAAAAAAACTAAAATAATTTTTTTGATCAGGTTTTAGAAAACATGCAATCACCAAATTTTAACAGAAAACGTCTCTTATACTCCTCTGTACTCAGGAATTTTTTCAATTATTTCGAGTTGATGCAATAGTATGAAAAAAATTAAAAACAGTTTTTTTTATTATTTTGTGTTGAAGGGGTAAGCATCTAAAAAGAGCATTTTTTGGATAATTTTTTTCGGGCGGAAAAAAAGGTGATAAAAAGAAAAACTTGGGATAATTATTGAGCATAAATTGAAGTATATGACATAAAAATTGCATAGGAAAATATTACAACATGGCGACACTGCAGCAATTCTCCCGAGGCATGTCG
This sequence comes from Alloplasta piceator, assembly GCA_946863875.1. NCBI lineage: Eukaryota > Metazoa > Arthropoda > Insecta > Hymenoptera > Ichneumonidae > Alloplasta > Alloplasta piceator. Next base: position 18,119,199 of record OX333075.1, read on the forward strand.
AATCACACGACACGCGGCATAACTTCAACGATTTTCAATCTTTCTATTTGAAAATTTAATCAGATCTTTGAAATAAAATTTCAAAGTGAACCACGTCGGAAATTTTCGATAAGTTAATTTAAACAATATTTATTAACAAATAATTGTCCTTTTTTGGTGAAAATTGGACAACTTTAATCAGATACTTGCTAATTACATAAAAATTTATATTTCTCAAATATCCTACGTGGTTCACTTTGAAATATTATTTTAAAGTTCTGATCAAATTTTCCAATAGAAAGATTGAAAATTGTTGAAGTTATGCCGCGTGTCGTTCAATTCGACATGGCTCGGGAGAATCGCTGCAGTGTCGCCATTTTGTAATATTTGCCTATGCCATTTTTATGTAATATACTTCTATATTTGGTCAATAATTACCCCAAATTTTTTCATCTATCTCCTTTTTTTCCGCCCCAAAAAAATTATCAAAAAAACGCTCTTTTTAGATACTCACAATGGTGTTACCCCTTATACAAAAAATTAAAAAAAAAAACAGTTTTTAATTTTTTTCGTACTGTTGCACCAACTCAAAATAATTAAAAACATTCCTGAGTATAGAGAGGTATAAGCGTCGTTTTCTGTTAAAATTTGGTGATTGTATGTTTTCAAAAACGTAGTCAAAAAATTATTTTGGTTTTATTTTTTTTTTTTAATTGTCTTTAATTTTGGGAATCATACCAAAAATATTTTTTTTGTTTTTTACTCTCAAGAATTTTAGAAAAAATAGTCAATTGTTAATTTTTGTTTTTACTATTGAAAAAAAAATAAAAATGGAAAAAGGGTTTTTTTTAAATAACTCGAAAACTACTTAAAATTAAGAGCTGAAATTTAGGGTGAATTATTATCATTTGGAATCAAAATGATCCACGAAGTGTCGATAGAATACGTCGTGGAGGCAGATTTGGAATGCTTATCTGGCTATGCCCTTTAACCATAAGAAAAAAGTGTTACATTTTTTTTTTAAATATGTTGTTTTCCAAATTATGGAGGAGTGTATCCTCCACTTAATTTTATTTATTATTAATTGATCATTGATTTCAGTGACTCGATCCCGATGCCTCCTAAACCCGCGTTGTGGTCCGAAAACGATCTGGTATCAGCTGTCGAGCAGTGGAAAAAAAATTTTAAGGGAGGGGTAAGGTTAATTCGTAAGAAAAAAGACATGTTTTTGTGGATTTTTTGTGACGACACAGTTAAAATTTCTTTATTCAAACCAATAGCACATTAAAGTATGACATTTGAAGAATGTTGTGTAAAATTTTCACGAAGAAATATTAAAAATACGGCAATGGCAGTAATTATTCGGACGTGTCTCGGAAAAAAGTAGAATTGCGGTGCCCCTCATAACTTGGTGCTGGATCATCTGAAATCAAAAAATCAAAGTTCATTCGTTAGATAATAGTTTTCCCCCGGTAACGCTGGGAGGGTTTTTCGAAATTTTAATTTTTCACTTTTTTGGAACACTTTGAAAGGAAAAACGCGATTCTTCGTGAAAAAAATCGGCTAATTTGTTATTGTAAAATAAAAATTATCAACAAATTTAAAAGAACTCTCCAGCGTTACCTCGTAAATTATGTACGGAAATAGTGTTCAACATTTCAAAAGGATCGGTGCAGTAGTTTTGAAGTTATCAAGGGCACCGACTTTAAAAACGTGAGTTGTGGGAAAAACGCGTCAAAGGTTTGAACACTAAAAAATCTGGTATAAAACGTTTATAAGCAAATTTTATCGGCTTACCTCACACTGAATCATCAATGCCAGGTCCATAAAGGATGTTGCTATCATCCATGATGTCTGAAGCACCGTTTTGCTCCTGTCTACGACGAATCCTGCCTTCTTTAGTTTGTCTCTCAGCTTCCTGCTCTGCTCGGCTTATACGTATGGAGTCAGTTGATTAAAATCCGACAGGTATAAAAGTACTCGTAACTTCGTCAATTTTGCTCCAATCGACTTGAAATTTTGACACAATATTCTTAAAATATTAAGCATTCATTTAAAAAAATTTTAAAAAACGCAAAAAAAAAATTTTAATACCTTACCCCCCCCCCGCGGGGGGGGGGGTAAGGTAAAAGCCAATGCGGATGAATCGAATGATCATCATTACTCAATGATGCTCATTGGAAAGCCAATGCGGATGTATTGAGAGATCAGCATTGTCCAATGGTGTCCATGGAAAGGTAAATGCTGATGAACGAAATGATCCGCTTTACCCAATGATGTCCATTGGAAAGTCAATGCGGATGAACTGAAAGATCAGCATTTCCCACAGATGTTCATTGGAACCCAAATGCGGCTAACGATGAAATGATCAGCATTTACCAAGGATACCCATTGAATAATAAGTAACTACGAATTATACAATGATCAACATTTATCAATAATATCACTTCATTGATGACTGATCGAATGATGAGCAGCATTCGTTAACGATGTTGCAATCCATATTCGAGGTTCAATGCTGAACAATTGAACCCATCGATCGATGAGAATTTTTCCGAATGCGATATTTCTCAAACGGCGGTGAATTAATAAAATTAAGTAAGAGTAGATGTCACTGATTCTCATATATGAACCAAATATTTTCTTCAATTGTAATAAATGCTGATGATTATATCGATGGTGAATTAATATTAGCATAAGCTCGGAAATTATTCGAAAGTAATTTTAAAAAAATCCCCTAATAAAAAGTTGGTGAGTAACGACCTATCTCGAAAGTCGATGTCCCCATTTTATTCGTGCTATGATTGGTCGGTTGGCCTGACTCGAGCGCGACTTCACACCTCGCGTGTGCGTGACTTCATGTATCGCGGAATCGCGCGATGTTTTGACAGTCGACGAGTGCGGTTATATGTCTGTGACTCACGTTAGTTTGAATTCACGTTTAAATTTCACGTTTAAATTGCGTTTGAAGGCAGAGAGGCGAAGCTCCAGCGGAAGCAACAAAAAAAGCGTGGGTACGGAGGCGAGTGGAATTGCGCGCCCAACGCTGTCTCGGCGTTGGGATTCTCCGTTGAGAGACAATCGTGGCCGACGAAGAGCTTCTGCGGAGGTTGGCGAATGCGTCTCGCCCTTGCTTGTGCCCTATTCTCGAGGCCCGATCTTTTGCTCCTCGACGAGCCCACCAACATGCTCTACATCAAGGCTATTTTCGGAAAAGGTTGACAGTTGATCGCGGTTATATGTCCGTCGAAGAGAAACCGAAAATCCCATCTGGAGAAATAATGATAATGATTTTGGTGAACTAATTAAATTGTGTAGAAAATGAAGAAAACTTTTTATTTTTATTTATTTTTTTTTAATTCACGTTTAAATTGCGTTTGAAGGCAGAGAGGCGAAGCTCCAGCGGAAGCAACAAAAAAAGCGTGGGTACGGAGGCGAGTGGAATTGCGCGCCCAACGCTGTCTCGGCGTTGGGATTCTCCGTTGAGAGACAATCGTGGCCGACGATGAGCTTCTCCGGAGGTTGGCGAATGCGTCTCGCTCTTGCTTGTGCCCTATTCTCGAGGCCCGATCTTTTGCTCCTCGACGAGCCCACCAACATGCTCTACATCAAGGCTATTTTCGGAAAAGGTTGACAGTTGATCGCGGTTATATGTCCGTCGAAGAGAAACCGAAAATCCCATCTGGAGAAATCATGATAATGAATTTGGTGAACCAATTAAATTGTGTAGAAAATGAAGAAAATTTTTTATTTTTTTTTATTTTTTTTTGAACCTTATATCGATGTATTTTCTCTCCCTGAATACGAATCTACCAATAGTATTCTTAAAAAATAAAAATTTCCAAGAATTTTCATCAAAAACGTCTGTGCTCCATTTTTGTCTTATTTTAAAAAACCTCACAATAGCCAAATTTCAAGCGGTTATAACTTGACTCCAGTTCGATCGATTCCAAAATTTCTTTTTCGTACTTGAAGGCTGCCAATGAACTCGGAGAATGCCGTTTGGTTCATCCGGACATATCAATTTTTGTTGAAATGCGACAAGTTTGAAAATGGCGAAAAAAAATGGAAAGGGGTAAGTATAGAAAAATTTGCGAAAATCGATTTTCCAACTTTTACAATCTGCCAAAAATCGAAAAATGGACCGAATTGAATGTATCACGAAGCGTTTTCAAGCTTGAACGATTATAAAGAGAATAGGCTAAAGAGGAACCGAAAATCCCATCTGGAAAAATAATTATAATCATTTTAGTGAACCAATTAAATTTTTTACAAAATGAAGAAAATGTTTTATCTTTATTTATTTATTTTTAAACCGTATATTTGTTATATTTTGTGGTAAGAAACGTTCACAACAATTATTCTCTTTCTTCTTTCTCTTCGTTCTCTCTTCTCTCTTCATTCTCTCTGCTCGGCTCTCCCGTTCTCCCTGCTCGTCTCTCTCTCACTCTTATTTAACTCGAGCTTTCTGGAACAAAAAATGATGCATATAAACCATTATTATAATAGGAAGGTAATCATCAAGATTATCATTATGAAAAAAAAAAAAATAGTTTGTACATACTTTTTGTGGAATCCCGACGATATTTATCATTGCGTCTGGTGCCATAAGACTCCCCGAGGTTTTCACGATGCCGGATCCATCGGCGACTTCGAGATACGGCAACCCCTCCGCTTTAAGAATGCCCGTCAGTTGGACCGCTTCTCCTTTCCTTATCTTTTTTTTCATATCGGACCAGGTCGTGATCCGCACCTCCAATTTTACCTTTCCATCGGTCACCGCCCCTATGCCGAAAGTCGCCTGTCCGCTCTTGTGGCGAGTTAGCTCGAAAGTCGACTTGATCCAACCTTTAATCGCTGAAAATAATATATATATATATATGCATATGAATTGGTCACAAGGTTTTTTTAAAATAATTTTTATGTCAACATGATACTCACTAATTTTTTGACCCTCCATATCAGCAATATCGCTCCACTCGACTTCTTTTGCCTCCGTGGAGTCGCGTTCTTCGGCCTTATACCAGCCTCTGTCCACTATCTCTGTCGATTGACGTATCGACAATTCAAATGGAGTGTTTCCCATATTAAATTTAGGATCCAGCCGTTTCGCTGAGACTCGGTCCAGGTGAACAATCTGAAAAATATATTTGAGAATCAGGTAATTCATTTTTCCGTTATTTTATTACTGTCCGGCGATACAAACCTTGTTAATTGCGATGAGATCTGAGACTTTCGCCACGTTATCCTCCCACGCCACACACTGGATTCTACGGCCTCTTCCGTTGTTAACAACGAATTTCATTATCGTATATTTTTTTGTGGTCCCGACAGTTTTCGGGCGTTCGCAGGAATCCACGAAGCCAATGATTTCTCTGAAAAAGGCGCAAAACATCACTTCAAAATGTATGAATCTGCGAGCGATAATTATTAACAATATTATTCAACGGAAAATTGAAAAATATTTTACAAATTTTTCATATGCCTATTTTTAGCTAATATAATCCAATTTTCAATTAAAAACTTACATTGTGGAATCCGAAATATTGATGCCATCGATCGCTCCGTTTGAGGAGAAGTTGGGAGTTTTTTCCCTCTCGTTTTCCTTCTCGCCGTCCGTGCTCTCAGTATCTCGATGATCGACAATTAAATCCATTTTCGCCTCTTCCGTTTTTTGGATTTTTTCATTCGCTGATGACGACTTTTTACTCGACATTTTTTTTTATTTTCACGACAATCGTTCGCTTTGACCGTTTGCGAGCTTGACTACTTTTTTTCGCAATGGCCCGTTTTTTGTTTGCAGCAAAAAATTTTGGTTTTAGCTTGCCATGAAAACAAAAAAATTAACTAGACTTGCATCACAAGACAGCAATGAAAATATCAAACAAAAAACGAGCCATCGCGAAAGAAAGTTGTCAAGCACGCAAACGGAACGGTCGTCGTGAAAATAAAAAAAAATGGCGAGAAAAAAGTCGTCATCAGCGAATGACAAGATCGGAAAACCGGAAGAGGCGAAAATTGATTCAATTGCCGATTATGAAGATACTGAGAAGACGGACGGCGAGAAGGAAAACGAGAGGGAAAAAAAGTCGTCATCAGCGAATGACAAGATCGGAAAACCGGAAGAGGCGAAAATGGATACAATTGTCGATCATCGAGATACTGAGAGCACGGACGGCGAGAAGGAAAACGAAAGGGAAAAAACCCCCAGCTTCTCCTCGAACGAAGCGATCGATGGCATCAATATTTCGGATTCCACAATGTAAGTTTTTAATTGAAAATTGGATTATATTAGCTAAAAATAGGCATATGAAAAATTTGTAAAATATTTTTCAATTTTCCGTTGAATAATATTGTTAATAATTATCGCTCGCAGATTCATACATTTTGAAGTGATGTTTTTCACGCCTTTTTCAGAGAAATCATTGGCTTCGTGGATTCCTGCGAACGCCCGAAAACTGTCGGGACCACAAAAAAATATACGATAATGAAATTCGTTGTTAACAACGGAAGAGGCCGTAGAATCCAGTGTGTGGCGTGGGAGGATAACGTGGCGAAAGTCTCAGATCTCATCGCAATTAACAAGGTTTGTATCGCCGGACAGTAATAAAATAACGGAAAAATGAATTACCTGATTCTCAAATATATTTTTCAGATCGTTCACCTGGACCGAGTCTCAGCGAAACGGCTGGATCCTAAATTCAATATGGGAAACACTCCATTTGAATTGTCGATACGTCAATCGACAGAGATAGTGGACAGAGGCTGGTATAAGGCCGAAGAATGCGACTCCACGGAGGCAAAAGAAGTCGAGTGGAGCGATATTGCTGATATGGAGGGTCAAAAAATTAGTGAGTATCATGTTGACATAAAAATTATTTAAAAAAAACCTTGTGACCAATTCATATGCATATATATATATTAGACTGGTCCAAAAAAAAAAAATTTTTTTTTTTCGGTCCGCCTTCCTCATTAAACTGTTGTTTATGATGAAAAACAAATCCTCTGCAAATTTTAGCTTGATCGGAGAAGATTTAGAGGTCCCGCTATCGATTTTTTCGTTTTTACATTGAAATAACACGTAAAAAAATGTTTACGTTAACTCACGGTCGATTTCGCGTGAAAAATATAGACGTGAATGAAAAATCGCGTGCCTAATGCCAAAAGGGCCTATTACAGCAAGAAGATAGGGGTCCATGCCAAAAGGGCCTACAAAAAAATTTTTTTTTGCCATTCTTCTTAAAATTGCTTGAAACGTGAAGATCTGTAAAAAAAAAAATTTTGATGTACTAAAACCAAAAGGGCCTATCTTAAGACATAGGTCCTTTTGGTTTTAGGAAATTGTCAGCCTAAAACCAAAAGGGCCTATAAAAAAAATCAAAATTTTTCAAAGTTTTGAATAGAAATTGCATACCAGAGCATTTTTTTTTGGAAAAAAAATTTTTTTTTTTGGAAAAATTTTTTTTTTTTTTTTTGGAAAAAAATTTTTTTTTTTTTCGAAAAAAAAAGTTTAAATAATTTGTTATTGTTTATTTGTTTCAACATTTTGTTATTTTTTATTTGTTTAAGCAATTTGTTTAAACGTTTGTTTAAATTATTTGACTTGTTTTCATTTTTTTTTTTTTGCAAAAAAAAAGTTGAAGTAATTTGTTATTGTTTATTTGTTTCAACAATTTGTTATTTTTTATTTGTTTAAAGAATTTGTTATTGTTTATTTGTTCAAACAATTTGTTCTTATTTATTTAAACAATTTGTTATTTTTTATATGCTTAAAGAATTTGTTATTGTTTATTTGTTCAAACAATTTGTTCTTTTTTTAAACAATTTTTTATAGTTTATTTGTTTAAATAATTTGTTATTGTTTATTTGTTTGAACAAATAAACAATAACAAATTCTTTAAACAAATAAACAATAACAAATTGTTGAAACAAATAAATAATAACAAATGATTTAAACTTTTGTTTCCATATAAAAAAAAAAAAATTTCAAAAAAAAAAAAATTTCAAAAAAGAAAGATTTTTTTCCAAAAAAAAAAAAAAAAATTTTCCAAAAAAAATTTTCAATTTTCTTAGCGGAAAGTAAAAAAAAAAATTATAGGCCCTTTTGGCTTTAGATCACTAAATTTTCAATGTCCCAAAGCCAAAATTTGAGACATAGGTCCTTTTGGCTTTGGAAAATTTTTTTTTGTCTTTAGGCTTAGAAAATGTTGGCAAAACGATTGGCGCAAAAAAAAAATTATAGGCCGTTTTGGTTTTGCAAAGCCAAAAGGGCCTATAACTTTTATAGGCCCTTTTGGCATTAGGCACGCGACATATCTAGAGACCTTTTTTGTACCAAATATTATCACCTACAAAAAAGTTCTCTTGATATTTTTCATTCACGTCTATATTTTCACGCGAAATCGACCGTGAGTTAACGTAAACATTTTTTTACGTGTTATTTCAATGTAAAAACGAAAAAATCGATAGCGGGACCTCTAAATCTTCTCCGATCAAGCTAAAATTTGCAGAGGATTTGTTTGTCATCATAAACAACAGTTTAATGAGGAAGGCGGACCGAAAAAAAAAAAAAAATTTTTTTGGACCAGTCTAATATATATATTATTTTCAGCGATTAAAGGTTGGATCAAGTCGACTTTCGAGCTAACTCGCCACAAGAGCGGACAGGCGACTTTCGGCATAGGGGCGGTGACCGATGGAAAGGTAAAATTGGAGGTGCGGATCACGACCTGGTCCGATATGAAAAAAAAGATAAGGAAAGGAGAAGCGGTCCAACTGACGGGGATTCTTAAAGCGGAGGGGTTGCCGTATCTCCAAGTCGCCGATGGATCCGGAATCGTGACAACCTCGGGGAGTCTTATGGCACCAGACGCAATGATAAATATCGTTGGGATTCCACAAAAAGTATGTGCAAACTATTTTTTTTTTCATAATGATAAGCTTGATGATTACCTTCCCATTATAATAATGGTTTATATGCATGATTTTTTGTTCCAGAAAGCTCGAGTTGAACAAGAGTGAGAGAGAGACGAGCAGAGAGAACGAGAGAGCCGAGCAGAGAGAATGAAGAGAGAAGAGAGAACGAACAGAAAAGAGAGAACGAAGAGAGAAAAGAAGAGAAGAAAGAGAATAATTGTTGTGAACGTTTCTTACCACAAAATATAACAAATATACGGTTTAAAAATAAATAAATAAAGATAAAACATTTTCTTCATTTTGTACAAAATTTAATTGGTTCACTAAAATGATTATAATTATTTTTCCAGATGGGATTTTCGGTTCCTCTTTAGCCTATTCTCTTTATAATCGTTCAAGCTTGATAACGCTGCGTGATACATTCAATTTGGTCCATTTTTCGATTTTTGGCAGATTTTTAAAGTTGGAAAATCAATTTTCGCAAATTTTTCCATACTTACCCCTTTCCATTTTTTTTCGCCATTTTCAAACTTGTCGCATTTCAACAAAAATTGATATGTCCGGATGAACCAAACGGCATTCTCCGAGTTCAGTGGCAGCCTTCAAGTACGAAAAAGAAATTTTGGAATCGATCGAACCGGAGTCAAGTTATAACCGCTTGAAATTTGGCTATTTTGACGTTTTTTAAAATAAGACAAAAATGGAGCACAGACGTTTTTGATAAAAATTCTTGGAAATTTTTATTTTTTAAGAATACTATTGGTAGATTCGTGTTCAGGAGGACAAAATACATCGATATAAGGTTTTAAAAGAAATACAAATTTTTCTTCATTTTCTACCCAATTTAATTGGTTCACCAAAATGATTATAATTATTTCTCCAGATGGGATTTTCGCCAGTCACTAAAATAGATAGAATGGTTGAAGTTTGCAAGCAAATGTTTGAAAAAAATCAAACGCGTCCCACCTTTTGAAATCCATGATTTTTTGCTTCGAGCAGAAAGACGCTCAAAAATGAAAATCGTCTATTTGTTAAATATTGTTTTTTTTTTCAAAAAGTTTCATGAATACATGGCTTAAAAAAAATTTTAAATCAAGTGCAAGTGAAAAGGTACAAAAATAAAAAAAAAGGTCGAGCCAACTAAAAAAATAGAAAATTTAAAAGTGGCTGAGTTGGGCTGAAATACCCGAAACACACATGTTTTTGTAGTTTTTTTTCGATCTAGAATCAGGTATCAATGAAAAGAGCGCTGCAGCGCTACCAGAAAACCGTTCGCGCGCTTCAGCGCGCGTGACGGACCCTAGTATATTATAAACTGCTCATCAAGTACGCGTACGTTTGAGATAAATGATTTTTAAAATCGTTTATTTTTAACATATACACATAATTTTATCAGTCCTTCTCAACCTGATTTGTGAGAGGAGAAACGTATATACTCTCATTATCAATCGTCATCTGAATACACTTACAATCTATTTTCTCAATTCTGAGCTTCAATAATTTCTATTAAATGTAATAATATATATAATGCGTACATAATTATTGGTCGTTATGCTAATATTAGCATTATGTTTAACCTTACTTACTGATAACTTACATCATTTGATTATTTAATGCGTAATTCCATGTATATATAGCAATCATATGAAAGAATCTCCATTGATGATCCCATTTATTCCCCATTGCCCACAAAAACCAATGGAGGTGATCGGCGAATTAACTAGGGAGATTGTCTCCATTGAAACCCCATGGGATAATCCCCATTACGTTTCAAATGAGGAATTCAATGGCGAAAATGTCCTTAGAAAATTCGGCATTCATATTCATTGGTTTTGTGGGCAATGGGGAATGAGTGGCGAACAGCAATGGAGATTCTTTCGTATAGTAAAAACTCCATTCATCGCCATTGAAAAATCCCCATTCATTCCCCATTGCCAAAATAACCAATGGGAACGAATGCCGTATTGCCTAAGGGGATTGTCTCCATTGAATCCCCATTAGATAATCCCCATTCCGTTTCAAATGGGGAATTTAATGGCGGAATGGAGTTTTTTACTACGGGAGGCCTTATTACCCTCCTATAAAATAAGTCCTACTGATAAGGTTTTTTTAAATGTGTAATTTCGTTTTTGTTTATGGTAAAAATTACCATTTTTCGGTTATATTTTATAGAAAATGTACCTGAATAATTATTATCATTAAAACTTATTGATTAAATTGAAAATTTTTCATTTTATTACCAATCTCCTTTAGGTAGGCCTCATTACCCGCAGGTACTTTTTACATTTTAATTTATACTTTATACTTTATACTATGCTTTATAATTTATACTTTATACTTTATACTATTTATACTTTAAACATGATTTTCTTTTTTCAAAAAATTTTTCCGAACCAAACTAACATCTTTTGTAAGAAATATTTTTGGATACAATCCATAATACAGGGTGTCCCATTTGAATCTTACAGCTGGATTATCTTGAAAAATACTGCCCCGATCAAAAATCGAGTAAAATATAACTTTTAGGGTTTAAAGAGGGACATTCAAAGAAAAAATATGTTTTGGTCGAAAATTAAAAATGGTGGTGTTGAGATGCCACCATGTTTACAAAAATGTAAAAATGTATTTTTTTCACCAAAAAATGTTTCGGGTCAAAACTAACAACTTTTGTAGGAACATTTGTTTGATACAGTCCATAAATACTTACAAAATCACACATTCACAAACTGATAAGGAGGGTTTGGATTCGAAAAATACGGCGAAAGTGACGAGCAGTAGAGACATAATCCTTGTGAGTGTTCCACACGTATGCACGCACGCATCCAGGCGCACTTACACTTGGGATGTTAAAGACTTTACCTCCTCGTCCTTGTGGTTATCCCAGATAACGCGAAAATAGTAAAAAATGGTGATCTATTATGGACTGTATAAAAAAAATGTCCTTACAAAAGTTATTAGTTTTGACTTGACAATTTTTTTAGTGAAAAAAAATCATGTTTGAATTTTTTTTAAAACATGTCGGCCATCTTAACACCGCCATTTTAAATTTTGGACCGACAAATATTTTTTTTTGAACGTGCCTCTTTGAACGCTAAAAGTTTTATTTTACTCGGTTTTGATCGGAGCAGTATTTTCCAAGACAATTCTGCTGTAAGATTGAAATGGGACACCCTGTATTATGGACTGTGTAAAAAAAAAATTTCTACAAAAGATGTTAGTTTGGATGTTACACATTTTTTGGTGAAAAAAAGAAATCATGTTTCTATTTTTTAAAAAACATTTCAGCTATCTTAACGCCGCCATTTTGAATTTTGGACGGAAACAGATTTTTTTTCTGAATGTCCCCCTTTGAACCCTCAATTTTTTGAATGTGTTGTTTTTTGTAAAAATGGCGCGTTTCTAAATCAAAAAGTATGAAAAGTCATGAGAAAAACGTCAGGAAATTGTTTATAAAAAAGGAACTGTGCAAAATAATGAAAAAATTCTACGTAGTACTTCAGAGAACGTTATTTTGAATGTACAGTTGAAATTTTGAATGAATTAGTTGAAATTTGTTTAAGTTATGAGTTCGGCTGACTTGAAAAATGTAGTTCTGAGATAAACGCGTTTAAAATTTGTAGAAAACTCGCTGCGGATAAAGAGAGGTTGTACTAGAATCTGAAAATCGAGTACTTGCGGATTTTTCACGCACATATCTTTTGGAATATAAATCTATAGAGTAAAAGCCGGATATTTGCCCCGAGAGGATAGTTGCCTCGGTTTTTAATACACTATGCTAGAGATGTCCCTGGCGTTAGTGCTTTTCTGTAATTATTAATATGCCCTCGCAGGCCTCAGTACCCCGAAGACATAGGACAGGGCCCACAAGTTTCGTCTGTGTGAGCGAAAATCTTTCGCGGTGATACCTCGACGAGCGTTGTACTAATATTGGTGATTAATTTTTATTGAATAAATAATGTTATGGTTGGAATTCAGTCAACTATTTGTTTCCTCGCATGCATCAGAGTTTCAACTACCCGGTCTCATACGGGATATTGTTAAATAACTATTATTTATTTTTTCAATATAAAAGGCAAGTATCCGTATCGAAAAGGATAGTCACCCCAAATTCTTTTCCAATTAGTTACCCTACCGGCAATATGACAAAAACCCAGGCGTAGTCCTTGCTGGACCAAAGTTAGTTTAACACTAGCGTTTAAAGAACTAGATGAGAAAGAAAAACTGTTAATTAAAGATATTTGAAAAAATAATGAAATTATTAATTATAAAATAATAAAATTGATAATAAAATATCTAAATAATAAAATAAAATTTAAGGGGGGGGGGGGGTAAGATATTAAAAAATTTTGTTTGCATTTTTTAATATTTTTTTAAATGAATGCTTACTATTTTAAGAATATTGTGTCATAATTTCAAGTCGATTGGAGCAAAATTGGCGAAGTTACGAGTATTTTTATACCTGTCAACTGACTCCATACGTATATATAAGCCGAGCAGAGCAGAAAGCTGAGAGACAAACTAAAGAAGGCGGGATTCGTAGTAGACAGGAGCAAAAAGGTGCTTTAGACATCATGGATGATAGCAACATCCTTTATAGACCTGGCATTGATGATTCAGTGTGAGGTAAGCCGATAAAATTTGCTTATCAACGTTTTATACCAGATTTTTTAGTGTTCAAAACTTTGAAGCGTTTTTCCCACAACTCACGTTTTCAAAGTCTGTGCCCCTCGTGACTTCAAAACTACTGCACCGATCCTTTTGAAATTTCGAACACTATTTCTGTACATAATTTACGTGATAACGCTGGAGAGTTTTTTCAAATTTGTTGATAATTTTTATTTTGCAATAACAAATTAGCCGATTTTTTTCACGAAAAATCGCGTTTTTCCCTTCAAAGTGTTCCAAAAAGGTGAAAAATTAAAATTTCGAAAAACCCTCCCAGCGTTACCTGGGGAAAACTATTATCTAACGAATGAACTTCGATTTTTTTATTTCAGATGATCCAGCACCAAGTTATGAGGGGCACCGCAATTCTACTTTTTTCCGAGACACGTCCGAATAATTGCTGCCATTGCCGTATTTTTTAATATTTCTTCGTGAAAATGTTACACAAATTCTTCAAATGTCATACTTTAATGTGCTATTCGTTTTAATAAAGAGATTGTAACTGTGTCGTCACAAAAAATTCACAAAAACATGTCTTTTTTCTTACGAATTAACCTTACGCCCCCTTAAATAATATAATGAAATAAAATAATCTGCAACTTAATATTAATTGTAAACTCCTTCGAAGTATTTTCGACGTGAGGCGACTATCCGTCACGTTGGGCAACTATCCCTCTTTGAAGAGGTCAAATAAAACGGGATTTACTCAAAAACAATATTAGTTGGGTTTACTAAATAGTGCACAATGAAAGATCAAAGACCAATGTTTTAATATACACGAAGCACATTTTCAGTAGATACTTAATTTTTAAGTAATAGAGCTTTTCCCTTAAGTGGAAACTATCCAACTATCCGGCTTTTAGCCTCGATACTAAGGTACCTTTAAAAAAAACCCTTTCAAGACGTTATTCTTCTCTAGAATTTAAAAAAAATTAATTTTTCTTTTGCATATTCTTAAGGTTCAAACCTTCAAGAACGTAGCCTTGAAAGGAAATTTTTAAATTCCAATAATTAACGAAGTTATAGCTATTTTAGTGACTCAGCAGCTACGCCCGTCACGTCGGAGCGTAACTTTAAGGGAGTATGTTGGTCTAGAATTATGAAAGAATATTTTTTTTTGCATATTCTCAAAGCTTAGAACTTTAAGGATATAGCCTCTTGAAAGGAAATTTTTAAGTTCCAATAATTTACGGAGTTATAGCTATTTTAGTGTCGCAGCAACTACGCCCGTCACGCAAATCGGACTATAGAGGTTTTTCTCAAAACTACTTTTCTCAACATGGCTGACATGATATATCTCAAGCTCTACTTAACCGATTTGCTTGCAATTTTTCACCAATCGTCAGCATATATCACTTTCTATCGCCCCTACCTCTTTAGTAACAAAATTATCATAATAATCATTGTAAAAAAATTAAAAACTAGGGAAAACGGGTCTAAAAGCGCCGTTTTTTGTTCAGACAGTCGCCATGTTGTAAATTCTTTTTTCTGTTGTCTCTGAGGTACGGGCTATAACGACATTCTTGCTAATAAAAAAACTTTTTCTAAATTACGCATCGGATGACTAGAAAGGTTGCAATCGTGTCAGCCAGTTCACCCTTTTTTTTACCCCCAACTTTACTAGCTTATAACTATTTCATTCTTTTTTTCGCGAGATTTTTTTTGTGTATTGTCAAAAGATGAACAAACATGTTGTTAAAAAAAGAATGGTGAACATATTTTTTGTATTTTTTTATCAAACTCGACAAAACGCTCAAAATGTGTGTCCCCAGACCAGAATACCACCTTAAGGGGGCACCTCTAAGGAGATACCTTTATACAAAACAGTATCACAGATTTTAATCTTTTTAATTTTTCTTTCCAAAAGCATAGTTAGTCAGATTTATTGATTTTTTGCAGTAAGTATTGTTTTCATGACAAATGAATTTAACAATTTCTTATCAGAATGTGGAACGTTTCACAAAACATTGAGAAATCATATTTTGAAACATTTCAATAGGTACGTATGTTTTCGAATCTTCAATTTGTCGCTATTTTCAGTATTTTTTAAAATAATGATGCACTCCAGTCTCCCCAATGTTGTAGTTATCGAACAAATTTTTTTTACACAGATTGAATACGTGATAAGCCGAGTTGATATTGAATTCGGAATCAGAGACTTGAAAGTTTTAGATTTTGTGAAATTTAAAGAAGTTGCTGTTAGATATCGCAAGAATTGTTAAAGGGTAAAATTGCACTCAGAAAAGACATCACACACATGGAAACTGCAACCACATGGAAATAAAATATATCGGCAAATATTACGGAAATATATTTTTGGATATATTAAGTATATTTTGTCCGAAAATGTATGTATTACAAATATGATTTTAGGTATATTTTTAATCTATTTAAAAATATCACAATATAAATATAAAAAATGTATTGAAGATATATACTAAATATTTCAAACATATATATTGAGTGTACGTTTTATATATTTTCGATATAATTTTAATATATGTTTTTACATATATCAAAAAATATATTTTTATGCACAATAATCATATATCTAAAATATATTTAATATATATTTCAAAGAAATATTTTCTGCCGAAAATGTACTTATCACGAATATATTTTTGAGTATATTTCTTATATGGAATATACATATTATATATTTAATATATATCTGATACATATTTTAGATACATCTAAAATGTATTTAGAATATATAATGTACACTTCAAATATATTTTAAATATATTTTTACGTATATCGAAAAATATATTTTCCGGTATAT
Organism: Alloplasta piceator; assembly: GCA_946863875.1. NCBI lineage: Eukaryota > Metazoa > Arthropoda > Insecta > Hymenoptera > Ichneumonidae > Alloplasta > Alloplasta piceator. The sequence goes on from OX333075.1 coordinate 18,135,541, forward strand.
TATATTTCCGTGTCGGTAGTCGTAGATACTATAAGGTACCTGCGGGTAATAAGGCCGAGCTAAGGGAGATTTGTAATAAAATGAAAAATATACAATTTAATCAATAATTTTTAATGATAATCATTATTCAAGTACATTTTCTATAAAACATAAACGAAAAATAGTAATTTTCGCCATAAACAAAAACGAAATGAAACATTCAAAAAACCCTTAGCAGTAGGCCTTATTTTACTATAGGAGGGTAATAAGGCCTACGGCTTTAACACGCTTAAATAATTAAGCTGTGCTTAATATATTTAGTATTTGTGATCAATAATCATATTAATGCCTCTCTGTAGCCTTATAAGAACTTAAAATTCTTCTTTCCACTGCTCGGACAGCTGATACCAGGTCGTTTTCTAAAACAAAAACGCTGGTTTAGGAGGCATCGAGATCAAGTCACTGAAATCAATCATCAATTAATAATAAATAAAATTAAGTGGAGGATATACTCCCCTATAATGTAAAAAACAACATAATTAAAAAAAAAATTCAACACGTTTTTATTATGGTTCAATTTAGAAGGCCTTATTAACCGCTGACCACATATTTCAGAAAAACAACAAATAACAAATATTTGGATCATGATACGTTATGTATATCGTTAAGTTCATCGAAGTAGATATTCATGAAGATAAAGACTACGAATTTATATCGTTCAGTGTAATATTATAAAATATACTCACGATTTACGTGGACCGTTTTTTTAGTATTCGTGCTGCACGACCGCGTTATATCCCCTAGAGCACACAATATTCATGCAATGTTGCTGAAATGTTGTATGACAACATTGTAATATTACAAAAAACATTGCTGCAATCTTGCTGCAATGTTGCTAGGTCCGCCGATTGAAATATTGCTGCAATGTTCCGCAATTTTCCAGAAATATTGCATCGAATCAATATGCAATATTCCAGCAATATAACTCGTATTGCATATTCAATATTTGAGGAATATTACCTGCAATGGAAACTTTATCATTTGAATCATTGCATAGAATAAAAATATGTAGTTTTAAGTCCATAGGACTGCGCGACCACAGAGCGCGGGTAAATATTCCAACAATTGATTGTTAATTGAGGATGAGGACCCCATGCTGGTAATACACCGGTCCTTTATTGGTGCTCGGTGGCTCTCTCGCCAGCGCGAGAGCGCCCACCGACCGCCGCTACCTAGCGGATGTCAGGCGAAGTGCCGAGATCGTGGCAGGCCCCAGGTCGTCCCGTTTCACTATATAGTCATATTTTACGAATAAGAATTATTCAGAAACAAAATATATTTTGGTTTTATAGCTTTTTTGATATTAAACATTTTTTCAATACGAATATCACAATGTCTTAATATTATTAATATCACATGTCCTATTAATGTCAAAAGCACAACAAAATTTTAAAAATAAATATGAAAAAAGAGAAAGAAAATGACTCGAAATCAATCGTTATTGATATTTTATGAGGAATAAATGAATAGATCTTTTTCAATTGATCTTTTCCATATTTATTACGCTCGTGTAGTTGTAAAATTTGAAGTTCGATCTCACCAATATTGCTGCGATTTACTCGCAACGTTTCAATAAAATATTGCAGGTATGTTGCTTAGGAACATTCCCGAAACATTGCTGAGAGGTTTCAGTGCAATGTTACGTAGTAATGTTGCTATAACATATCTGCAATATATCATCGCACGTGCAATATGACAACATTGCAGCAATGTTATGTGCTGTAGGGGATGATAGATGATGCAACACTGGAGACGAAGAACGGGGTATCGTGCTTCCGCGAACTTGTAGCGACATTTTTATGCATTACGCTTCAGTCAGTGTGGCTTTGCGCGAAAGCACCCATTGTAAATATGATTTTTGTTGACTAGGCCTTATTACTCGACAGGCCTTACTACCCGCGGGTACCTTAATAATTTATTTGATCATTTTTGAGTCGTTTGAAAGATTTTTTTTCTATAAACTATGTTTGTATTTGATCCAAGTTTAAGCAATATTTACTTCCAATATATTTTTTTATACGAATTCACCGTCATCCAAAAACAGGCGTTGATGAAAAATTCTAATCGTTGTTACTAAATACCTATTCACCCGTATATAATAAACTCGTTTGTTCGATATTTTTTTATTACAATCAACTATATCTCTCTTTCAATTACACATATGTCTACTTGGTTCAAATGTAATTATGCAGTTGCCAACAACAGATGTAATTTATTAAAAGCTGCGTCAGTTCGATACCATTCGTAGTGGATAAATCATATCCATATTTTTTGTTCACCCAATAAAAAACATAGTTGAATCAAATAAATGTTCATGTTGAATGCTCATACGATCTTATCTGCAGATTTGTCGGTAGCCCAAAAATCCGCCAGGTGGTGCCGACATGGATGCCCCCGTACACGGAAACTGTCCCCTCGACGCTTATAAGGTTTCCAAGTTCGTCTGTACCCATGCAGAAATTTGGACAGGGATCCAGCTGGATTGCGGCTTCCGTCCCGGGCTCCTAATTGGGATTTGATCCGATATCGAAATCACGAAATTTTTAAGACCAGAATGATAATGGCAAGATCAAAATCCGCAAGGCTACAGCCAATCGAAGTTTCGTCTTGAACTTATTTTCGAGCCAGATCATGCAGAACTATATATTCTCGAAAAATTATACACTGAAATACATTCAATTATATATTTAATTATACATACGTAGATTATTTCAAACAAGTATGAAATAATATACCTAATATACGTAATATTTAATTATATATATGCGTATATTCTTTCATACTTGTATGAAATAATATACGTATGTATAATTAAATAAATATTCAAATGTATTTCTGTATATAATTTTTCGAGAATATATAGTTCTGCATGATCTGGCTCGAAAACAAAGTCAAGGCGAAACTTCGATTGGCTGTAGCTTTGCGGATTTTGATCTTGCCATCCTCATTCTGGTCTTAAAGATTTTGTGATTTCCTATAGAATTTTGACAATTTTTTAATTTTATAATTCGAGGTGACGTACTTGCTAAAAAAACGTTTTTTTGTGTTTTATGAAGTAAAAACAAACTTTCGTGTGCCCACAATTTTAAAAAAAATCAATTGTTTTACTCGTATTATAACGAACAAGTTTTGTCTGAAGCCTTTTTCGATAGGATCTCAAATTATCAAGATACTACGTGTTTAGAGTAGAGAGTTAGTGAAAAATTACGATTTATTGCTAAAATCGTACGACGAAATATCAATTGTCGGCCTCAACAAAAAAATACGTCTTTTCGTTTTCAGAATACTTTTCGGAATTTTATTTTCATAATTATTCAAGAGGGTTCGAGTTCGGAGGTGAAAATTTCAGCGGGAATACCCCATATACACGTAATTACGAGTCATTAAACATTTACACGGAAAATGAGATGATATTTATTGGTAATATTTATGGCAAAGCTTATGAATATTTAGCTTATTAATAACACATTTCAACATTTATAAATATTTCACTTGATTAGTTCTTTTTTTAAATGCATTCTTTCATTTAATTTGATGACAAGATGTACATTAATTTGAGATTAAATATTGTATGGTCGTAATTTAAACCAAAAATTTTTTGAACGTTATTAATTACATGAAGAATTGGTTTAAAAATGGTTGATTTATCAATTTCTATACAGATTCTTCTTCCACATATATTTCCATTCATTTTATTTCTAAACAATCAGCAAATCATGTGCTTCAGTCGTCTGTAAAAATCTATGTCTACGTGGATATTCAGATCTTTGATCCATACTAAAAAGATCCATACTAAAAAATAAGGATATAAAATATATTTGATATCCTTATTTTTTAGTATGGATTTTCAACACTTTGTGCCAAAACGCAAGATGATCGAATTCAAAAAGGATTCCCATAAAAAAAGGATATTTTTTTATTTTACCCTCTCTTAAAAAAGAGACGAAGCTTTACAAAATTTTAAAGGTCGTACGACCCCGCTCAAAAGTTTGGATACACCTTTCAATATTTCTTGCCGCACTAGAAGTTGCATAACTACGTCAAAAAAAAAAGATATTCGAATTTTAGAAAAAGTCTTTTGACGGGGAGGTTCAGATTCAGCTTTGTTTCAATTTTTTTAAAAATACTTCTTATGATTTTTTTTCGTCCCGCTATGCACTTTTGAACGTGATCGTTTTTTGGCCTTTTTTCGACCATCGCGAATTGAGCGCACATATTAAGGACATTTTGACGTGAATACTTCTATAAATTTGGGTGGGTATAGCTAAAAAAAACTGACGATAACAAAAATATGGGTATACGGTTTGGTGCTGTAGCTTCATATCTATCATCTACATCCAAAATTCAATTACACCACTCGAAAGATAAAGGATCAAAGAATTCGTTACGCTGAGTTAGGACCGTGATGCATCGCACTTGGTAGAGGGGGAAGCGCCTCAAGTTCGAGGTCATTTTGCTGCGCCACATAATTTTTATTGACTATCAATTTTGACTCGAATAAGCTACAACGTGCGTTCGAGTCTCAATCGTCAGCCCTCGTCAAGTTTTCGGTGCCCCGGTCGACCGCTTGATAATTTTCGGTGTCCAGGTCAACTTCTTCATAGTTTTCATTGTCCAGGTGAACCGCTCCATAGTTTTCGGTGTCCAGGTCGACCGCTTGATAGTTTTCGGTGTCCAGGTCAACTTCTTCATAGTTTTCGTTGTCCAGGTGAACCGCCCTATAGTTTTCGGTGTCCAGGTTGACTGTATCATAGCTGTCGGTGTCCAGGTCAACCTCTTCATCGTTTTCGGTGTCCAGGTGGATCGCTCCATACTTTTCGGTGTCCAATTCAACGGTTTCATAGTTTTCGGTCTCCAGGTGGACCGAATCATAGCTTTCGCTGTCCAGATTAATCTCTTCATAGTTTTCGGTGTCCAGATGAATTGGTTCATAATTTTCGGTGTCCAAGTCACCAACTTCATAGTCTCCGGTGTCCAGGTTGATCGCTCCATAGTTTTCGATGTCCTAGTCGACCGCTTCAACGTTTTCGGTGTCCAAGTCAACCGCTTCATAGTTTTCGGTGTCCAAGTCAGCTTCTCCATAGTTTTCGGTTTGGAGGTGGATCGCTCCATAGTTTTCGGTGTCCAAGTCGACCGCTTCACAGTTTTCGGTGTCCAGTTCATCCTCTTCATAGTTTTTCGTGTCAGGGTCGACCGCTTTATAGTTTCCGATATCAAGCTGTGGAGCGCATTTATTGCATAGGTAGTATACCTATGTATTAAAGTAATCTCTAGGTATTAAAAAAGCAGCACTCGTAATCCCTAGTTATTTGTTTCATTGCCATTTGTTTCATACTTTTCTTATCACAGACCGGGTGGGGGTCGAAGAGTCGACTAACCAATATTTCGAACGGCCGAAATCCCGAATTTTACGATTACGAGCGTTAGAATAACGAAGCGCCGAAATCCCGATCGCCAGAAAAGAGAAAGTCGAGAGAGCCGCCCCATGCGTAAGAGAGAGAGGAGGCGCATCTCTCTCTCTCTCTCTCTCTCTCTCTCTCTCTTACGCATGGGGCGGTTCTCTCCGCTTTCGCTTTTCTGGCGTTCGGGATTTCGGCGCTTCGTTATTCGAATGCTCGTAATCGTGAAATGCGGGATTTCGGCCGTTCGAAATATTGGTTAGTCGACTCTTCGACCCCCACCCAAAATGTTGCCATTACAAATAAAACATGGAAATTCTAAGGACTTCTTAATTCTTAAAAATGATTATGACATAATCATAATATAATACGCTCAAAGAAAATATAACCGGTTTCCTACACGTATTCACGGGAAAACACATGGCCGTGTCTACGACACAGCCACACCCCGATTTTTTTTGTATTTTTTATCTACGGCACATGCAAAAGGGTTCATTTATAAAAGCACATTTGAAAGCTCAATTCTTGTTCCATGAAAATTTTCGTACGATTTTTTCTTGCAAAATTATTTCACTTTTGGCTGAAAAACACTAATTTTGAAAGGCGCAACGTAATTCGAAAATTATAAAGTTTAAGAGGAAATGTCAGGAATGAAAAAAGTAGCGTAGGTATACACGGAATCGCCTGGAATTATTGAATGATTAAACGAACTCACTTGTAAGTGAAGTTCTATCATAATTGTATGCAGCGCCTCTTCCGAGAGATCAAATTGTAGTATCCCTGCCTCACACCGATTTCGCCACATTTTAAAGACCGAAAAAACAAAATTCGCCATCACTACGGCGACTCACGGTCTCGATCGTCATACCTTCAAAGTTGTGTCGTAACCTATAGGGATTCTTCATGTGAAACACATGCAAGATGGGCCAATGAAATTCGTTTCCTAGGGTGGGAGTTGATCTCTCGGAAGAGGCGCTGCATACAATTATGATAGAACTTCACTTACAAGTAAGTTCGTTTAATCATTCAATTGTATCTCGCGCCTCTTCCTCAAGATCAAATTGTAGCTGTTTAACGTTGGTTACGACTTATATACAAGAAGCGGAAGATTCATAAAAGCTTCTTTATTATTCCAAAACGAGAGTGATCACAGGCTTATTGATAACATATTTTTCTGAAATTATCTTGAGTTTAACACGGTTAGTGCAAATTCTCTTCGATCCGATAAAATCTCTCTCTTATAGAATCTGGCGAAGACCAGAGACCTTTCCGTCCATCCAGCCGTCTTTCGGATACAATCCAAACTAACACCGCCTCTTTCCGCCGCTGAGGTTGCCGCATGTCTAGTGCTATATGCCTTAAAATAGCTAACATCTATACCACTTTCATGTAATGTCTTCTTTATCCAGTGACTCAGAGTTTCCGCTGACACTGCTTTATGCGGTTTCCTCATTGAAATTAAAAGGCGATTTTCACTGCCTCTCAGCTCTTTAGTCCTCTCAATATAATTCGTGACCGCAATCGCTGGGCATATTAATGAATCCTCCTTGAAGAAAGGTAGGATTAACAATGGTTGCGCTCTATTTACGCTAGAGGTTTTTACTCTTTCTGTTATTTTAATCTCCAACCGGTCTACTCTTGATACGATATTCCGAATATCGATGAGCGTTAACGTTTGCATACGATGTCCAGTAGTCAGTGCCAACAGTGTAACCAGTTTGCGCGTCAATATGTCTAAATGAAGGCTCTCATTTGGACCCCATTTTTTAAACTCGTCCAGGACCACGCCTGGATCCCACGTATAATCATACTTCGCTCTCAAAGGTCTCAGTCTTGACACCCCCTTAAAAAATCTTTTAACCCTGGGATCCACGCCCAGCTCCGGGCCATATAACAGCGCAATGGCAGAGCGAAAACTATTCAAGGACCCATACGACGATCCGTTGTCAAACTCTTGAGTGAGAAATCTCAGTACCTGCTCGATCGAGCTTTTCAGAGGGTCCGTGCCCTCCAGCTGGTTGAAAAACCACCATCTTTTCAATGCCGTCTCATACTGCCTCAGCGATGACTCACACAACGATGCCAAAAGGATGTTTAAACTCTTTTCCGGGACAGACCTGATCGTTAGTGCTTGTTTGATAAGAGCCCTGCCACCAGGGTAAGACTCTTCCATAGTGGATGGTATTCCCTGTTCAAGGATGACAATAAATTAAAATCCGGCTTGAAAATAATAGGGTCTGTCTCGAGCATAGATTCAAAGATTGGGAACCAAGGCTGAGCGGGCCAGTTTGGTACCACCAATATTCCTTTACTATTTTCCATTCTGATCTTATAAAGCGTGCGTAAAATAATGGAAAAAGGTGGGAACGCATAAAAGAAGAAATCCCATTTGACCGTAAAAGCATCAATTGCCCAAGCTCCGGGATCTTTTTTCCAAGAAATATACCTCGGACATTTACAATTTGTTCTAGATGCAAAAATATCTATCTCTGGACTTCCGAACTTCCGTACTATTTTTTCAAAAGCTTCGCCTGCTAAAGAAAATTCAGTCTCGGGCTCCAGCTTGCGCGATTCCAAATCTGCCTCTTTGTTATCCTCAGACCGTATATAAGACGCAAAAACCCACAGATTTCGATGTTCACACCAATCCCAAATTCCTCTGGCAATGGCATTTAATTTCGGAAACTGAACTCCGCCTTTTTTATTAACATAAGCCACAGTTGTGGTATTGTCCGCTCTTAAGAGAATATCACAATCTCGTAAATGATTCGCGAAGCATTTCAAGGCGAGAGATTTTTCTTCTTCGTTCCAGAAGCCGTGGGTTCGCTTACCAGAGCAAGCCGCGCCCCACCCCGTAAGGGAGGCATCCGAAAATATTTCAATTTCAGGATTAAAAATCGCAATGCGATTTCGCGCATTATTGATGTTAAGAGCCCACCATTTAAACTCATCTGATAAATCTGACGAGATTTCCATCACTCCCTCGAAATTTTCTCCGTTTCGCCTAAGTGCTAATAATCTTGCCCTCTCGAATTTTCTCATGTGTACTCTCCCATATTTCAAGGTCAGACAACACGACTCCAACGTTCCAATGAAGGACGCAAAATCTCGAATCTTACAACGTTTCGTATGACGAAACTTTCTGATAAGGGCGCCAGTTCTTTTTACCTTAACGGCTGGGAGTTCAACAGACATGAGAACTGAATCATACAACAGACCCAAAAATGTACACCTTGTTGATGGTATTAAAATGCTTTTCTTCATATTAATCAAAAACCCTAAGTCTTCTAACAAGGACGTTGTCTGCTGAATATTTTCGAAACAGGTCTTCCAATTGCACCCAAACATCAATATATCGTCAAGATAAATTACAGATAATAGACCTTTTGATCTCAAAAAGGCCATAACTGGCTTCAAAATCTTCGTAAATACATACGGTGCAGTATTAAGCCCGAAAGGCAAACATTCAAACTGATATAGTTTATCAAGAAAATAAAATCTCAGATATTTTTTGTCTTCCTCGTCAATTGGGACTAAGTAATATGCATCCTGAATATCTAACGACGCCATAAAATAACCAGGGCTCAACATTTTCTGGACCGTTTTTCCATCCTCGAGTTTAAAATGCTGCGTCGTTATGAATTCATTTAACTTTTTCAAATTTAATACCAATCGATGGCCCCCACTAGCTTTTGGTACCAGAAACACGCTCGATATGAATTGACTTTTGCATGCAGATACCTCCTTAATCGCGGCTTTCAATACCAGTTTTTCAATTTGAGCTGAAATAAGGTTCATCTCTTGCTTGGACCAACTCTGTTTCACAAGAGGCAAGCGCTGAGTTACCCGCTTCGAAAAGGGAATACGATATCCATCAATCCAACTCAATATAGTTTTATCATTTGTCAATTTCATCCAAGAGCGCTTGAATGATTTCAAACGTCCGGCAGAATGACTTACAGGCTCAGTTAATTCCTCCTGTGACTCGACGATGGCGGTCTCTGTTGAGGTTGACGGGAGAACTTGGATGATCGAAGATGATTCCCTGACCGAAATGATTTCTGCCCGCTCCATGCGCCCCGACTCTTCGTTCTGTACCCTTGTCGGCGCTGCGGGCCCTTCTCGTTTTTTGAACCGGTCGTCTGCATTTTTGACGCTTTTGGCTTCAAAGACGTGCTCGACGTTTCCAAAGCCTTGGCGGCTTTGATCCTTTCTGCCAGATCTTCACCAAACAACCATGAATCCGCATCTGAAGCGCTCAAAGATTCTCGAAGCGACGCCTCTATATTCTTAAGAATCAAACTGCGTCTGATCATCGATTCTTCCCGTTGCAAATCAGCGAGAATCCTTGTAATACCTCCCGCGATCTCAATCAACGGCAATTTCTCATTAGCCTTTAGCGAGAAGGTCAAAGACATCAACTTTGCCATGCCAGCTAAACAGGCCGTAATACGGTCCTGTTTTTCGACGATGCGATCGTCTCTTTTTACAAGGGCTTCTTGAAGACACGCTTTTACTTCTTGATTAAGCTTGGGAGGGTCCATGAAAAGTGCGTTCGCTGGTGGGGGGAATTTCTCCAAGCGAGATTTCCGCTCCTCTATTGGCAACCCTTTTTTGATGACATCCTGAATCCGGATAGAAAAATCGGAATGAATGGCGGGAGCTAATTGACGATCAGGTATCATACGGTTTCCAATAAGTTGCAGCACTTCCGCATCTAAAGCGACTTCAGTGATTGCCGTTTCCGTAGCCTCCACCGAGGATGAGGGAAGGAGCGACGCCGACGGCAAGATAGGAGCTGGTAAGATATCGACACTTGGTAATGGTAACGCCTCGTGAATATTTTCTGCCTCGTCTTCCAACGATTCCTCCCTTGAAGAGTTCCGTCGATCTAGATTCTCCTTATCGGACGATTGACGATTCGGGGAGTTCGAGAGGCTACGATGCGACACAGTCGAATGACTGTAACGTCGCCGCTTCCTACTGCTAGATCGTCTTCGATGTTTGCCTGTCGAAAACAGAACGCTGACATGAGACCTCCTTGCAAGGAGTGTCACAAAATCTTGCTAGATTTGAATAAAATCATCTTTTGTTTTCAAGGCCCGCTCATTCCTCGCTCATTCCTTGACTTCCGAGTTTGCAACGGCCACGCGTCTAGCAGAGACGGCGTTCTTTACAGAACTGAGACCTTAATCTTGCAGAGATCAAGATCTCGACCACTCGTGTAACGAACTCCCATTTAAAACTTCAGTTCACCATGAATCTGCCACGTGCTACCATACGCTTGACAGAGAAAAACCTAGCCTGAAAGTGGGACTCGTATACTTACTACGATGTTTTCTTTTTCTCAGAAATCGTTCTTCCAAAATCCTTTCCAATCTCTTCATTCTCTTCTCCAACCGCATATCCCTCCCCTTACCACTTTCAGACTCGACTTCGCTGCTACTATCCATTATCTTTTTATTACACTCTCGTAGATTAACGTGTGACGTGTTCGGCACAAGACCGAAGAATGACGATCGAGACCGTGAGTCGCCGTAGTGATGGCGAATTTTGTTTTTTCGGTCTTTAAAATGTGGCGAAATCGGTGTGAGGCAGGGATACTACAATTTTATCTTGAGGAAGAGGCGCGAGATACAATTAGAGAATTTTCCAATGAATTTTTTTTTCAAAAGTGCCTAGCGGGTAAAAAAAACAGTACAAATATTTTTTTTAACCGAAGCAAGGCTGAATTTCTCCCCTCTAAAATGCTGTTTTTGAAATTTCTAATATCTTTTTTTTGACGGAGCTATGCAACTTCTAGTGCGACAAGAAATATCGACAGGTGTATCCAAACTTTTGGGGGGGGTTGTATATATAGCGACATTCAGATGAAATGTTATTTTACGTTTAAAGGGTACATTTCCATTTATTCAAAGATTGAAATGCTTAAAGATGTTGTGCAGATATAAAGAAGAATAATTTCATTGAAATACACATTTGCTCAGTTTGAAAAAAAAATTTATTCATATTAAATAAAAAATCTATTAGATTATTAAATAAAAATTGTTAGATAAAATTAATTATTAAAATTATTATTATTAATTATCGGAATTAATTATTATTAAATAAAAACCTGTTAGCCCCCAAATAAAAAAATTTATTTCGATTAAGTAGTGAATAATGAATAGTGAGTTTAATTTTTTCTGGGTGTGTATAATTTAGAAAAAATGGTTGAAAATGTTCAAAATTTGGTAAACTGGCAGCTTTTAATTTGAAACTTTGTTCAGAATTACATTAAAAAATGCAGAGAGTTCAAGGATTCTCCAAGAGGTTCCATGATAATAATGAATTTTTCGATTAATGAATTTTCTTCAATCAGTTGAAAGAATTTTTTTTAATCGAAACTGTTCGCAATGAAAAAGAGTAAGAAAAAAAGCTTAAAAACATTGACAAGTTTATTTATAGCTCTCTGTTTGTTCCTCAATGACGGTTTAGCGCTGTATCCGATAAAAGATAATGAGCGAGACGCAAGTGGACATGCGGATGTCCACTTGCTCGTATGTGTGGGATGAGTAATCTCGAAGCTTCGAAAGCATCGTTATAGAACCTATAACATCAATCGAGGCAGTGTGTACAGTTGAGAGAGCAAATTTTTCTGCATTTTTGTGAATCGACAAAAATGTATAAGGTTCTTCGATTTTGAGTTTTTTATTTTATTTTTTTAAATAAAAAATCTTGTGAGGTTTTTTGTAAAATTATGTTTAGAGAAAAGAAGGTTTATATTTTTTCTAGGTAAGTGAACTAAAGTCAGTTCATAACTCTGTTAATTTTGAGCACCCAGCTGTCTTTTTTCTGACCCAATTTCAAAACTTGATATTTGCGGCATTTGCAAAGGATAAAAATGAATTTGATGATTCTTGGGATTATAGAATTATTTTAATCCGCTGAGGGCTACCTGGGTCTGCAGCGACCCAGTACCATCTTTAAAGTCCTGTGTGCAGTAAGAGGAATGAGTGAAGACCCGTGATTTTGCTCGGTAAATGGGGCGAAAAATATGATCTATCGAGCTGGCACAACATCTATCTTAGTCGGCCTCTTTTTAGAATATTATCCTCATCCCCCCATCCCTGCGACCACCCACATCTACCCAAGCTAAGCAACACACCCATGTAACAACTGACACCTATCCTCACCCTCATAACCACTCACGGTGCCCAAACCATGTAACCCACCCACACCCACCCATGTAACAACAGTACATAAATCCACCCCCACAATAATTCGCACTCACCACCACCCACACCTACCCACGCTAAGCAACCGTGGTAATGGTAACCGTTGCGATGGTAACCGTTGCTATGGTAACCGTTGCTATGGTAACCGTTGCTATGGTAACCGTTGCTATGGTAACCGTTGCTATCATAACCGTTGCTGTGGTCACCGTTGCCATAGCAACCGTTTTTATGGTAATCGTTGCTATGGTAACCGCTGCTATGGTAAGCGTTGCTATGGTAACCGTTCCTATGGTAACAGTTGCTATGGTAACTGTTGCTATGGTAACCGTTGCTATCATAACCGTTGCTATGGTAATCGTTGCTATCATAACCGTTGCTATGGTAATCGTTGCCATGGTAACCGTTGCCATAGTAACCGTTGTCATGGTAACTGTTGCTATGGTAACCGTTGCTATAGTTACCCGGCAAACGTTCTGCCATAATAGAAAAAAAATTGTTGATAGGGACACCCTAATCACTTAGCAGTATGAAATATACTTTACCACCGATTCTCATACCTACCAAATATACATAAAAAATTTCATAAAAATCGGTCGAGCCGTTTGGAAGGAGTGCGACCACAAACACCGTGACACGAGATTTTTATATATTAGATAGATATAAGAACTTCGATTTTTTATATTTTTTTCACAAACTTTGGAGTATTTTTTGGTGTGTTAATGATAGTACAGATTTTTTTAAAAAAAGTGAAACTAAGAAAATTTTTTTTAAATTTAATATAGTCAGAATGGTCGAGTCCGAAGAGTGGCACCTAGTATCGTAAGCTATAAATATTATTTCAAAAAACCGGACAACTGCGAGTTGGACTCGCCCACCGAGGGTTCCGTACAAATGATTGATTACGTACTGTAAATAAAGACTATATTTTTAATGATTTAATTAGAAATGTATACTTTTTAGATTTTACCCTATACTTGTGGTATAAAATGGTATTACTTGCCAAATTTCATAGTTCTAGGTCAACGAAAAATACCCTATAAATTTTGATACCCTTGAGAGTGTCGAAATATACATTTTTTGCGGCATAAACGCTGTATGTTTTTTTTTGTTAACTTAGAAGTTTGATTTTTTCACACTTCGAGGGACTGTAGACAACTGCCGCACTGGATCCAGTCATTATTGTCATCGAGGCTTTTTTAATATTTCCCTCGGGCCATTTTCCTTTCGTCATTATTTTTAATTGATTTGCCATAGTGAAATACCACTACAACAAAAACAACATATTTTACATAAATATTCCAACAACGAAAAAAAAATCGCGTCCGGTACGGAAGAAAAATCGAGTTTCCGGTACTAGGGACTCAACATGCAAGATTAAATAACAAAATGCGTTGCCATTTCACAAGCATATTGAAATTTAACCTTCATTATTTGAAAGAATACTTACAAAAAAGCATCCCAAGCTTGAAAAACGGAGCCGCAAAACCCCTATTTTTTGAACAATGAATGTGTGAAAATTACGGCTGATACGAAATATTAATCGGCTCAAACGAAAATCAACTCTCGACAACGCGCGCATGCGCACTGCGGCTAGCTCTCTAGCGCCACCGCTACCACTGTAGCCACTGTCCGAACTACGCACGAGAACTATTGTCGTTGCTCTCTAGTTTGGCTTATATCAACAGTGTCTGATACTCGGTGCCTTCCGGCATTAGGGGACTTCCCCCTATATATTTTTTTAAAAACGAGTAAGTAAAATTTCAAGTTAGAATTCTGAAAATTGACTGAATTACAGTCTCTTTAGTCAGAGTAGGTAGCCCAACCAGTTAGGATCCTCATACCCTCGCAATGCGTGTCGTTCGTCCATAATAGATGTGTTGTCAGATATTATATTAGTCCAGCCCATTAAAAAAAACCAATAAAAATAAGCCACTGGAAATGACGATGAAGAACCATCATATGGCCCACAACTTGACAGCTTACAGTAAATATAAATATTTCAAGAAATACACCGGAGCCCCGTTGCAACAAACAAAACGGGGGTTTGTCCCTAATATAGGGGCGCATACACTCCCGTTTAAGAATATGGAAACACCAGTCAATATTTCTTGCCGCACTAGAAGTTGCATAACTCCATAAAAAAAAAGGTTATCGAATTTTTAAAAAACGTTTTAATGGGAAGGAATTCAGCTTGGTCTCCCACATTTTTAATATTTTTTATGATTTTTTTTCGATCCTGTATGCATTTTTGTACGTGACCGTCTTTCGGCCTTTTTTCGACCATCGCGAATTGGGCACAAAACTTGAGGACATTTTTTTTTGTCTTTTTTATCTACGATACATTTGAAAGGGTTAACAGCCGCTCAATTTTCGTTTATTAACAATTTTCGTACGATTTTTTCTCGCAAAGTTATTTCTTTTTTGGCTAAAAAATACAAATTTTGAAAGATGCAACATAACTAAAAAACTATAAAGTTTAAGAGAAAATGTCAAGTATGAAAAAAATAGCGCACATATCCACGGAATCGCCTGAAATAATTTCAGAATTTTCCTATGAAATTTTTGATATGTAAACATATTACGTCAAACTTTCGAAATTTTAAAAAAGTTTGAGTTTATTCTCTTTATAGCCCTTCAAATTAATTCAAAATAAAACTTATTACAAATTTAAATTTATTTTAATTCTAACTATTTAAATTAATTGAAAACAAACTCTTTATAAATTTGAATTTATTATAATTTTAACCATTTAAATTAATTAAAAACTAAACTCTTTATAACTTTAAATTTATTATAATTCTAGCTATTTAAATTAATTGAAAACAAAACTCTTTATAAATCTTAATTTATCATCAGTGTAACCATTCAAATTAATTAAATACTAAACTCTTTATAAATTTCAATTTATTAATCGTATGGAATGCCAATGATAATTAGAGGCGACTTCAATATCAACTTCTCTTCAGATGAGGCAGAACCGCTAATTTCATTTTTACGCGAAAAACTCAATCTACGAGAGAATACAAATAGAAACATTCTAACAACAAATTTTAACACATTTAAAAACACTACAGTCACAGTTGAATGTATCTTATTTCAGTTACCACAAACCCATAATTTCATGTATAAAAGAAATTGAACGATAAATTTTGAAATTTCATTCTTTGAGCTATTTTCGCATTGTTTCATTACAAAATAAATTTTGATCAAAACCAGTGCGCGATCTCAATTTTCCAAAACCGAACTGATAAGAGCTCACATGCTTACACATAAATTCTCGTGAGTACCTTGGCACTCACACTAGTTTTTTTTTTTTTCGTGATACAATAAAAATCTGAAAAAAATCAGCAGCATTTGGCATGCTGTGAACACAATTATCGATAATAACTATTGATCATTGTTTATCATTGCTTAATACATTGTTTGATAATAAATTGTTTAAGCAATTGTTTAAACAAATTGTCAATGACATTTGGGCAATATTATTATTGTAAACTCTGTAGTCTTTAAGTTAAGTTACATTTTTCAAAATTTGTCTTTTTTAGCCAAATTGAAATAACCTTACGAGGAAAAATCGTACGAAATTTTTTATAAAATGAAAATAGAGCGTTTGCTAACCCTTTGGAACGAACCGTAGACAAAACAGACAAAAAAATATCCTTAAGTTATGCACCCAATTCACGATGGTCGAAAAAATGCCAAAAAACGGTCACGTTCAAAAGTGCATACGGGGTCGGAAAAAATCATAAAAAATATTAAAAATGTGGAAAACAAAGCTGAATTCCTTCCTCTCAAAACGCTTTTTTTAAAAATTCGATTACCTTTTTTTTTACGGCGATATGCAACTTCTAGTGTGACAAGAAATATTGACTGATGTTTCCATACTTTTGAGCGGGAGTGTATATACTATATATGGGGCATTCCATCCCAAATCGGGAAGTTTGAAAAACTTTTTTTTTTTTATTCCCTCAATTTTTTTATATTTTTGAGTACCCATCAAAAGACCCTTCCTGTTAAATTTTGAGATTTTTTTGATTGTCCGTTCAAAAGATATTAAATTCGAAAAAAAACCGCTCTTTTTTTTGTATTTTGGTTATAACTTCTTTAATAATGGTCCAAATTAAAAGTTTTTTTTTCAAAATTTTTGTTTATTTATGGCCTTTTCAGAAAAAAAATACAACAAAAATATTCCACGTGTTTTTGAATGAGTTTTTTGAGTTTCAAACGTAATATCGCGATTTTAAAAGTGAATGTCATTTTTTTTTTTTAATTTTTTGTTCCAAACATCCATCTATTCAACAATTTTTAAGACTAGTCCGATCGTGGGATCTCAATGATTACTATTTTTTTGCGATTTTTGAAAATTAAAAAAAAAATTTTTTTATAAATCGTTATGAATACCAATTTTTGTTACTGTATAGTATTTTTTTCAATATTTAAAATTTATTTTGACGCAATTTTTGTTACTATATAGTATTTTTTTCAATATTTAGAATTTATTTTGACACTTTTTTATGGTTAACAGGTTCTTAAAATTAATAATTAATCGTTAAGTCTGTTTATGAACAATCATAACAACAGCTTTTATTTATTCATGTATTTTTTTGAAAATCTCACGTATACGATTATTTCCTGAATTAGAATATTCCTTTGCCGATACATTTCCGTTGCTCATTGGAATAATTGAATGAAATTTTTGTGTCCCCCTGTGATTGACTTCGCAGTATTTTATCGCAAATAAGATCTTTCTTTTGCATCTGAATAATGTTTCTCATGTGAAAATTTGACAGCAATATTCGGTAGACTATTCAGGTTCAATGCCCACTCATACATTTTTTGAACTGTTGTTATTTGCTCATCGATTAATTATTAATTTAAAAAATCTGTTAATAATGAAAAAGTGTCCAAATTAATTCAAGATGATTAAAAAACATACTGTACAGTAACAAAAATTGGTATTCATAATAATTTATAAAAAAAAAAAAAAATTTTAATTTTCAAAAATCGAAAAAATATAGTAGTCATTGAGATCCCACGATCGGACTACTCTTAAAAATTGTTGAATAAATAGATGTTTGAAACAAAAAATTAAAAGAAAAATCAAAAATGACATTCACTTTTGAAAACGCGATTTTACGTTTAAAACTCAAAAAACTCATTCAAAAACACGTCGAATATTTTTGTTGTATTTTTTTTTTAAAAAGCCATAAAAAAACAAGAATTTTGAAAAAAACTTTCAATTTGGACCATTATTAAAGAAGTTATGACCAAAATACCAAAAAAAGAGCGGTTTTTTTTTTAAATTTAATATCTTTTGAACGGGTAATCAAAAAAATCTCAAAATTTAACAGGAAGGGTCTTTTGATGGGTACTCAAAAATATAAAAAAATTAAGGAAATTTAAAAAAAAGTTTTGTAAACTGTCCGATTTGGGATGGAACGCCCCATATAGATACAAAGCCCTGGTATAACGAACAAAACAGGGGCTTGCACGTTATACCTGAGCGCATATATATATAGATATAGTGCTCTAAACTTCGTTCGTTATACGAGGGGGGGGGGGGGGGGGGGTCATTATAACGGGGCTCCAGTGTACATAACTTTAAATCAAGAAAAACGCAACGAAAACTTCAAACGCGTTTTTTCTTGATGACTTTTTTCGACCTTGTCCCAGCAAATTTTTGAAAACTTGTGAGCGCAGATTTTCATTTCATTTTTTAAATATTTGTAATTGCTCTGGCCAAGTCTGTACTTAGCCGAATTAAAATTTTTTGTTAATTAGGATTTTTGAAATCTGCTTGAATAAAAAAGAGCTTTGAAAATATAAATAAAACATCAATTCCTTTCCATTTTGTAAATAATCAAAGAAAAATTTTATAGATATTTTTTCCAATTTTCAGATAACCCTTCACCAAGATATGAACGGGGCAATGGAAAGGATTTTTTGTTGATTATATCTGTCTCTGTTACTTTTAAATTTTTTAAATAAAAATTGCTATAAAATACGTTGAATATATACTTAATTAAATAAGGGTAACCCAATCCTTTAATAATTGATTATGTCTCGGAAAAAATTCATAAAGCTTTTTTCACCTTTTACAGTAAGCTTTCCTCCTAAAACTGATTTGTTTTTATTAAGTTTATTACAAAAAACGACCCACAATTGGAAAACGATGATTGGTTGGAGGGCAACCAATCATGAGTCAAAACAATGGAAAACGAATTCTTCTACCCATTTTCAATTAGTTTTCACCAAAACTAACCTCACGATTTTGGCGCGAGATTCCATAAGTTTGAATTTCTTTTTGAACAATTGTTTGTTTACCCATACAATCTGTCAGTTAACGGCTTTGTTTACACTTTTTTTAGAATTTTTCAACGGTTCTGACTCTACGTAAATTTATCTCTATGGTCTGAGAGTTAGGTTCATTTAAATCAAGGCCACATAATGTTCAATCCTAATATGTCAAAGTTATCTTGTTGAAGAGTAGCACAATCAAGAATTCGTTGAATACATTTTGGTCGGTAAAATATCATGAAATAGTTATCGTTCATCGATTATCAGATGAAGCATTCTTTCCTACGCATTAGATTTTTTTTAAACCCGTCTGGATCAATATGCTTAAAAGAGATTAGATTAGATTAGATACGATGACGAAATTTCGTCTGGGAATAATTCAAACGATCGCTCCGGCTCAGTCGGTCGAGCGATATCTTTTTTTTTTCACGGCACGACTCGATAAACGCCCATTGACTGGGAACCATGCTTTTGACACGTGATACACCCGAGGAACGCCAATTTCGAGCGAGAGAAAGATTTCCTGTTCCCGAAACCCGTAATGATCGATGCAAAGTCCAAGAATATTTTTATCATCAATCGTAAAATCACATAAAATAACTCGATAGTCGACTCAACACTCACTCTCAATGGTCCAAACTCAATTAAAGCGAACAAATTTAGTTTCACAATTTTTCAGAATTCATTATGTTTTTTTATTTCTGTCAAAGGAAGATATTTTCGTATAGTTTTTTTTCCCGAGCAATTTCTGTTTAAAATAACCCTGAAGCCCGAATTTTAAGGCACATGTTCTATCTTGAGCTCGATCTCAAGATGAAACTTAAGTTCCAATTTAAGATGAATCTTAATTTTGAACTTAAGTTTCATTTTAAGTTAATGCTTAAGTTCAAACTTTAGTGCGAACTTCAGATTGATCTTAAGTTTAAGTTTAAACTTGGTTTGAAGTTTGATCTTAAGATCTATCTTGAGATTGAGCTTAAGTTCGATCGAACTTTGAATTATTTTGACAACTAGTGTCAAAACTTTATGTCAATGCGCAGAAACAAAACATGGTCAAGAAAATCAATCACGATGAAAAAAGTTCGATCGAACTTAAGTTCAAGCTCAAGATGGATCTTGCGATCACACTTCAAACCAAGCTTAAGGTTGAACTTATGCCCGATCTAAGGTTCGCACTAAAGTTTGAAGTTAAGTATTAACTTGTAATGACACTTAAGTTTGAACTTAAGATTCATCTTAAATTTGAACATAAGTTCGATGAAAAGTTTGATCTTAAGTTTGAACGTAAGATTGATCTTAAGATAGAACTTCTGCCTTAAAATTCGAATCAAAGTGTCGAGGACATTAGTGTCGCTTAATAAATTTTCCGCACATATTTGAGAGTGTGTTCCTGTGTGCGTCTCCCGCTCAAAAGTTTGGATAACCCAGTCGATATTTCTTGCCGCACTAGAAGTTGCATAACTCCATAAAAAAAAAAGATAATTCAACTTTAAAAAAGCGTTTTGACGGGAAGGAATTCAGATCTGTTTCGCTTTTTTGAAATATTTTTCATGATTTTTTTTCGACCCAGCATGCACTTTTTTGTACGTGACCGTTTTTTGGCCTTTTTTCGACCATCGCGAATTAGGCGCAAGCTCGAGGACATTTTTTAAATCTTTTTTATCTATGGTACATTTGAAAGTGTTAGCGGATGCTCCATTTTTATTTTTCAAAAATTTTCGTATACGATTTTCTCTCGCAAAGCTATTTCACTTTTGGCTAAAAAAGACAAATTTGGAAAGATGCAACGTTACTCAAAAACTACAGAGTTTAAGAGAAAATGTCAAGTATGAAAAAAGTAGCGTACGTATATGCGGAATCACATGGAATTATTTCAGAATTTTGCTATCGAATTTTTTTTTCACTATTTTTTGCTCGAAACTCTGATTTTAACGTCCCAGCGAAAAATAGTGTCTGATTGAAATTTTCGTACTTCGTGATACAATAAAAATGTGGAAAAATTGAGCAACATTTGGCATGCTATAAACAACGATTATCAATAACAATATTGTCCAAAAGTTATTCATACATTTTTTAAACAATTGTTTAAACTATTTGTCAATGACTTTTGGACAATATTATTATCGATGAACAATGATAAATAACTATTATTGATAATTGTTGTTTATAGCATGCAAAATCGTCAGAAAGGTCGTGAACGATGGGACGAAACGAAGAAACCATACAGAAAGTTGTAATTTGTTCGGTTCTACATTTTTTTCTTATTCAATCATATTATTATCCATTGAATTTTGCTTTTTATTTTGCATTTGGTTTTTATTTCAATGTCGTAGAAAAATGTGATTCTGAAGAGTCACATCAAAATGCATCGAGATATGTTATTCTTTCGCTTCTCGTCAACTTCTAGAGCGAAAATAGCCTGTGGAAGAGGAATTCCCACTGAGTCAAATGCACACGCCAGATGTTTCAAAGATTCCGCACGT
Organism: Alloplasta piceator; assembly: GCA_946863875.1. Lineage (NCBI taxonomy): Eukaryota > Metazoa > Arthropoda > Insecta > Hymenoptera > Ichneumonidae > Alloplasta > Alloplasta piceator. The sequence goes on from OX333075.1 coordinate 18,156,976, forward strand.
TTTCTCCGAGTGCTCAAGTTTTCTCTCCAAATTTTTACTTTCTCTGTCGAACCGAGACGAATTATTCCTCCATCTGTGAAAATTCAAAAATTCCTCGCTGCATCACGTGTCAAACGGTGAAAAAATGCAAAACATTTAAAGGGGGGGGATTAAGGTATTGCAAATTTTTTTTTTGCATTTTTTTTATATTTTTTTAAATGAATGCTTAATATTTTAAGAATATTGTGTCAATATTTCAAGTCGATTGGAGCAAAATTGACGAAGTTACGAGTATTTTTATACCGAAACTATAGACAAACTATAGACAAACTAAATTTACCGACAAACTTTACATTATGTCAAAATTTCAAGTCGATTGGAGCAAAATTGACGAAGTTACAAGTATTTTCATACCTAAACTATAGACAAACTAAATTTATAGACAAACTAAAGAAGGCAGGATTCGTCGTAGACAGGAGCAAAAAGGTGTTTTGGACATCATGGATGATAGCAACATCCTTTATGGACCTGGCATTGATGATTCAGTGTGAGGTAAGCCGATAAAATTTGCATATAAACGTTTCATACCAGATTTTTTAGTGTTCAAAACTTTAAAGCGTTTTTCCCACAACTCACGTTTTCAAAGTCGGTGCCCCTCATAACTTCAAAACTACTGCACCGATCCTTTTGAAATTTTGAACACTATTTCTGTACATAATTTACGAGGTAACGCTGGAGAGTTTTTTCAAATTTGTTGATAATTTTTATTTTACAATAACAAATTAGCGGATTTTTTCCACGAAAAATCGCGTTTTTCCCTTCAAAGTGTTCCAAAAAAGTGGAAAATTGAAATTTCGAAAAACCCTCCGAGCGTTACCTGGGAAAAACTATTATCTAACGAATGAACTTTGATTTTTTTATTTCAGATGATCCAGCACCAAGTTATGAGGGGCACCGCCATTCTACTTTTTTCTGAGGCACGTCCGAATAATTGCTGCCATTGCCGTATTTTTTAATATTTCTTCGTGAAAAGGTTACACAACATTCTTCAAATGTCATACTTTAATGTGCTATTCGTTTTAATAAAAAGATTTTAACTGTGTCGTCACAAAAAATTCACAAAAACATGTCTTTTTTCTTACGAATGAACCTTACCCCCCCCCCCCTCCCCCCCTTAAGAACGACAGTTTATTGAATATAAATGAGAATTTGCGTGGAATTTATTTCTTGAGATAATTTATTCTTATCGTTAGTTGAACATTAAGATGGATCTGAGTAAGAAGAATTTATCAGCTGTGATATCAGGAGCATGGAAAGTGCTGGAAGGCACTCGAGTGCAATTGCGTAGTTGTCTCGTTAACTTTGATGAGATATAATGAGCGAGGTATTGGCCGGAATAAAGTTTACAATCGGTCTGACGCGTGAATGTAATGAGAGGTGGGGGAAGCAGTATGCGTCTCATATCGACCTTGTCATAATGACAACTGAACGAGGAAAGCTCGATATAATATTCATCATCGGCGTTTCCCCAGTCAATTCTTTTAAGGATGGGCCTATGGGTCATTCCATGTCAGATCGACCACTTTTGAACCCGACCCCTTCTGATTTGGCTGAAATTTTTTTTACCTTTTCTACCCCATAACATACATTTTTCAGGAAAGTTTCAAATTTTTTTACCCAACCCAAAAAAAAACTTTTTTTTTTCAAATAGCTATAACTTCTTCAAAAATTGACTGAATCGGACGTTTTTTTCAAAATTTTCGTCTTTAAATGTACTTTCCGAAAAAAAAATTGCGAGATATTAAAATCTATGACATTTTTTACTTTTTCGAGAAATCGTTTTCTCAAAGTTCGCAATTTTCAAATTTTTTTTTCACTTTAAAAATACTTTGATCAATTCCGGAAAAAATACCACCCAACATGGAGTGGGCTGACTTTTCGTTCTTTCACAGTTTTGAAAGACAGTTTGGGTTTTTTTTTTTTAATTTGGAAATGGTCAAGAATTCTTGTGAATGTTTGAACTTTCGTAATTTTGCAATACTAGAGTCAAACCTTCATACACAAATAATCTAAAGGACATGCATTATAGTCAGCACTGACTTTGGCAAGAATTGTTGAAGAGATTCAGATTTTGTAAAGTAGCGAAGATTTTAAAAAATTGTTAAAAAATCTTGCAAATTGAAAATTTGGCCATAGCTGCCACCCTTTTTCCTATCGCATTTAAAAATATTTTCGTCACTTTAATAAATTACAACTGTAACAAATAACGAATTTATTATAAAATATTTCCATAGCCTTTTCGTTGTTGCTAAGTAAAACAGATTTAGCGACCGATGTTATCGACCGCCGGTAAGTTATCGGCCTATTTTTAAAATCTGAGCATAATCCAACGAGGCACCATTTATTTTGGTCTCCACAAGGACCAAAAATGTATTACTGAGGCTTTCAAAGTTTTTTGAACGTTTTATATTTTCGAATTCGAATTTGTGTCATAACTCTGTGATTTAATAATAAATGTGCAGTTTTAAACTGTACGGAAAATAACAGTGCACGTAGGTGTTGATAAGAATCGTGCAAGCTGGCGAAGAATAAAACTCCCATGCAATAACGATGCCTCGACCGAAACTTGGAGCCGGGAATAATTTTACGATTACTCGGTCCAAAGACCTCGATCACGCGAGAGGCTCGTGCTCAACTCGTCCCCGAGCTCGACGGTATATTTTGATACTCACGAGTGATAGACGTAAACACAGAATTTGAAGAGAAAAAACCTAAAAGATCCAAGTCTGATGATATATAAATTCGATGATCAGATAAGAATTTTATGATATTTTGAAAAATCATTATTTTATTATTTTACCTATATATTTTTTAATGATGCATTTTTTCATAATATTTTAAATGCATAGCCTATCATTCTTATTCTTCTGAAGTGCCAAAACGATTATTGTATTTTCGAAAATGCTAAAAAATATAAAAACTAGATTACTGAGCAAAGTAATTTGGTAATTACTTTTTCCAATTACTTTCTTTGATTACTTTACCTTTCATGGTCTTTTTTTAGGTTTATAATACAAATTTACTATTTCGCCACCCTGTATAAAATTATAGTCACTATGAGATTTGATAATTGTGATGTCTTTTAGCTTTTCGGAATTTTGATAATTTTGGATTTTTTCCGGAATGCCTTTTCTTTTAATAGCAACAATGATATTCCATCAAGAGAGCTCGAAAATTATTGTTAAAAAAAAAACCACGAAAAAATGAAATAAAATAAAAGTGTTTGTAATTTCGGATTTTTTTTCTGCATATTTTTCTTTAAAACATTAACAAGGATATTCCATGAGGAGAGCGGAGAAACGTTGCGCATAGGTTTTTTTTGCAAAAAACTCTGAGAAAAATTATTATTTACAATTTTCGATTTTTTTCGGAACATGCTTCCTTGAAAAACCAATAATGATGTTCCATCGCAAAAGCTCATCAGAAAAGTTGCATCATTCATGTTTATATTCAATAAAGAACTCCAAAAAATGTATTTCATCCTTTTTGTGGTATTTTGCAAAAAAATAGTAGGACGTCATTGTTCTAAGTCCCCCCCCCCCCCCGATTAAACAAAATTGTTGGTTTCAAAGAGGAAGAGAACTCAAAAAAAAATCCGAAATCATGTAAATTCGAAGAAGCCATCAAACCACATAATTACCTGCGGTTTGAATCTCAATAAAATTATAAATCCAAAAGTATGGATATTTATTCGTCCTTAAGGATATATTGCCTCTACAGTTCCAGCCAAAAATTGTATTTGATTGAAATTTCCGTGATTCGTGATGTAATACAAAGCTGAAAAAATTCAGCAACATTTTTGGCTTGCCATAAACAACAATTATCAATAATAATAATGCCAACAAGTTATTAATAAATTTGTTGAACAAATAATTATTCAACAATTTTATATAATAATAAATAAATTAAATAAATAAATAAATTTTTTATAAATAAATTAAAATATAATAATAAATAAATGAAGAAAACCATTATTAATAAGATTATCCACAAAATAATTAACCAATCACTTTTCGAAGTACTTTATTTTATTACAATTTATTTTATTACATTATCAGTTTTGTTATTTTTTTTATTTTATGTCATATCAATTCCATCAATAGTTGGATTAACGTCGTCTATCTCGAATTATCGATATCCAGATGCCTTTATTTTTATTTTGTTGCTTTTAGGCACCATGAAACATTCCCCCGATGTTTATTTTCTCTCTCTCTCTCGGTTCCACCTGTCGAATCTTTTCGCTCACAAACGGCAAGCGTCTCGATTTATTGCGTCAGAGATCAATGAAACGTTATGCACGAAAAAGTCCCTTGCATACTCGCTCATTTATGACGCAGACACACATGCCGGTTTATCAGGAGTTTTGCAGACGAACGAGTTGTCGGTAACTCGATAACGCGTCCAGTCAGATAGTAAATATCACAGAGTGTAGGAGTCGTGTAGAAATTGTTGGTTTTTTATTCAAATATAAATTTTTCGATTTATCAATTTGTATCAAAATGTATGGTCCATTGATGGCTGCCGAAAAATTGATCGAAAAAAAAAACAATTTTTTTCCCACTTCAAAGTTAAAATTCCATAGCAATTGGTTTTAAGGGGCTATACCAGTGTGACCACGGTCGTACATACAGGTCTGTAAACTCCTATGGTGGGAGGTGACTCGATTGGTGAGGCAAATTCTGCGTAGTTGTAGAATCAACCGGTAGGTTCATCGTCGTAGAGGAGTCTCCGTGACATGTATATCCGCGTAGTTGTAGAACCGACCGCTAGGTTCGTTGTCGTAGAGGGGTCTCTCCATAGAGGTATTATACATAGAGGAGGTGAGCCAGCCAGAAACGCGTTATAATGGTAGAAAGAGAAAGAGCATAGGAATAGTATTCGCTTCCTTGTCTGATGACGCATGCGCAGTAAACGATTCGCCTCCGGTATTGTACTGACCCTTCCGCATTCGACTGTCAAAATTTTGTGGTAATGTATATTGTGTAGCTGTTTTTGTAAAATAATATCATTTTCGCAGCATTTGAAAGTAATCGTCTTTTTTTTCTGCGTTCAACTTCAACAGTGTCATGAAATGCAGATTCATCGAAGTGGTCACTGCATATCATTGCAGTTTTACAGACCACTGTCAAGCCAATTGCATCCAGCCATTCTTTCTTTAACTTCTCATCGTTTGGAAATCTGTTTTTATTAGAATTAATATATATCGAGATCAACAAATAGAAATAATATCACCGGTAGTTTGGAGAATTAACACACAATGTTTTTATCCACTTACTTGTGAAAGCTACGACCCTCGTTGAGGAAAGTCGATTCCTTTTTGCACAAAATGCACGCAATCACCATCTTAGTTTTTTATATTTTATTTTTTATAATATCGAAAATAAACATAAGTGAAAAATTTGCACGCGCGTGAACGAACTGAAGCGAAATAATAGGTTAGAACATTTCGTATTGCGGCGTCAACGGACGGCGCGCAGCATGTTGCCATTGCGCATGCGGCAAGACAAGGACAGTGCCACTATTTCTAGTTTCTGTCTCTCTTTACCGTGATACGCTTCCACTTACAGGCAGTCCTATGGCTCACCTCCTCTAGTTATAATACCTCTATGGGTCTCTCCTTTGCTTCAACTGGCTTCAACAACTATGCCACCCCCCACCACTCAAAAACGCCGGAGTTTCCAGACCTGTATGTACGACGGTGAGTGTGACAAACATTAGCCTCTCAGCAGGCATTTTTCGAGGAAGAAGAAGGTGTATTGTATGGGCCAGGCATAGCAGATTAGCAATTTTTATGGTAAATATAATTCTATCTAGCGAAAATCGATAGTTGAAACTTAAACGCGGCCTTTTTCTCGAAACGACATTTTTCAAAATTGCTGACATAACTCAACGAGAAATTGACCGATCGACTTCAAATTGGAACTGAGTATTCTTGAATATATTTACTATACAATGACTTACGATCTTTTTGATTGGTTGAAAATTGTCAATTTGGCATTAAAAAAACGACCATTTCTTTATCCCAAAAAATGACACGTTTTTTCAGATCTACGCTATTTTGTTAATTTTTGATATTTTTCAAAAATCTTCGGTCATTGTATAGGAAATACCTTCAACTTAGATAACCTTTTTGAATTTTTTTGTTTCAGCGACTCATTCGGCCGGAATCATGTCAGCAGTTGGGGAACTTTTTTTTTTGGCACCTCCGAAAAAAAAATCTTAAGATATAGCTGAAAATATACCTTATTATGTCCAAAAAACTTCAAAACATTCTATCGAGTACTTTCTGTAAAAAAAATTCCCGAAATTCGCCGAATTTTTCATGGGTTACACTGGTATAGCCCGTTAAGGTTGCTTAGAAGCAAATCACGTTTAATGAAAAAATTCTGAAAATTTGGTATGTTTTTCAGTGAAGTATTTAAGAGGTCGTGTAAGAATTTGACGACGATTTGGAAGCTCGTTATCGAATAATTGACATTAACAAATTAAATAAAATTAAATGTAGTCTTATGGAAACTGATATTACTTTGCGATAATTTTTTTTTTGACCTCTCAATTTTTTAATATCCACAACATACTGAAAACATCGGAAAAAAAACGAAGTTTATTGATAAATGTTTTTTTTATTTGTTTAAAAAATTGTTTTCAACAGAACGTTAATTTCTTAATAACGAGCTTCCTAATGGTCGTGAAATTTTTACACGACCTCTTAAATACCTCATACAAAAACATACCAAATTTTCAGAATTTTCTCATTATTTTTTATTTTAACCCTTAAGGAGGTTGAAGTAATGATGATGGAATTCTGAAAATTTTGTATGTTCCTACATGAAGTATTCAGGAGGTCCTGTAAAAATTTCACTACGATTAAGAAGCTATTTATTGAACAATTAACATTCAAAGGTTTCATAGCTTCTAAACAACCTTAAGTTAAAACCAATCGCTATGGAAAAGAGCCTTTAAGGATGTATTGCTTAATGCCTGTACAGTCCCAGCAAAAAATTCGATCTGATTGAAATGTCCGTACTTCGTGATACGATAAAAATTCGAAGAAATTCAGCAACATTTGGCATTCCATTAACAACAATTATCAATAATAATATTGCTCAAAAGTTATTCATAAATTGTTCAAACAAATAATTATTTCACAATTTTTCGGTAAATTGTTCTTTTTTCTTAAACAAAGTGAATGTATTGATTTTTCTGAACGCATGTGAATTTTTTCTGAATTTCGTCTCTATTTTGAAATATTATAAAAAACATTCTGAAATATAAACAAAAAATTGCCAATTCTCGATATGGGTCATTCCATGTCAAATCGACCAAGAGTCGGAATCGACCCCTTTCAATTTCGATGAAATTTGATTAAAAGTTTTCATTTTTAATAAAACGGAGTTCTACCGGAGGAAAATTTTTTTTATTTTTATTTTCGAAAGTTATGCAAGATTCAAAATGTCACAATGTTTTTAAATCTTTCAAGTTTTTTTTTCTAAATATCTCGAAAACTATTATGTATACGAACAAATCTTTCTGAGTTTGTCTTGAAGAGTATACTTGTGGCTACGAAAAAAAAAAAATATTCCGAACAAAAATGAAAAAAAAATGATGAATTTAGAGAACTTTCAATTTTTGAAAATCATGCAAATCCATTTTCAACATTAAATTGTTGGTTCATTTTTTTAAATATAATACCTTCTACTGATCTTGAAAGATTCTGGATTTTTTTTCAAAAATATGAATTTTTGAATTTTAAAAAATCGTGTAAATCCACGATCAACATTACATTCTTGGTTAATTTTGTTTTTATATAATACCTGGCACTGATTTTAAAAGATCCTGAAATTTTCAAGATGGTGTTGTTTTGTTTCAAAAATTTATATTTTTGAAACAAAAAAATACTATACTTGAAATTTCAGGATCTTTTAATTTTTGAAACAAAACAACACCATCCTGAAAATTCCAGGATCTTTTAAGATCGGTAAAAGGTATTATATAAAAAAAATTAAACCAAAAATTTGATGTCGAAAATGGATTTGCACGATTTCTAAAAATTTAAAATTCTCAAAATTCATCATTTTTCAAATTTTTTTTCGCAATATTTTTTTTTTCGTAGCCACAAGTATACTCTTCAAGACAAACCCAGAACCATTTTTTCGTAAGTATAATAGTTTTCGAGATATTTCAGAAATAAACTTGAAAGATTTAAAAAATTGTGAAATTTTGAATCTTGTATAACTTTCGACAACATTTTTTTTTCCTTTGATAGAACTTCGTTTTATTAAAAACGAAAACTTCTGATTAAATTTCATCCAAATTGAAAGGGGTCGATTCCAACTCTTCGTCGATTTGACATTGAATGACCCATATGTTTTTGCGTACAGGTTTGTCGTCACCTTTGAAAAGTTTCAAAGACACTGAATTAAAAAAAAAAACATAAATACAGCCATTCTAAAAATTTCAAAACGGGAATTTCAAAATTTCAAAATTCTGAAAAAATTCATATGAGTTCAAAAAATTCAACGCATTCCATTTGTTCATGAAAAAAAAAGAACTTACCGAAAAATTGTTGAATAATTATTTGTTTAAACAATTGATTAATAACTTTCGGACAATATTATTATTGATAATTGTTGCTTATGGCAAGACAAATGTTGCTGAATTTTTTCAGATTTTTATTGTATCACGAAATACGGAAATTTCAATCAAATACAATTTTTGGCTGTGACTGTACTCTATGATTTTTATTTATTTGTTACATCCATTCTAAAGTTCAGCACATTTCGTGATCCTGCGATTCAATCTGGTCAAATGCAATTACAATAACAACATTTTCTTAGTCTATTCATATTTTTGAAAATTGTATACTTGAGAAATAATCAATATTTGATAAATCTGAAAACGAGGATATCTGAAAAATCGAAAGTAAACATGAAACTCATAACGCTAGACAAAAAAAAGCAGTATGACGCGGCAGATAATTATAAAATAAGGTAAGAGGATATTCACGTGCGATCGATAACCCTGAATTTTATCGAGACCTTCGTAAATTCTCGACTTAATCAGTCTCGATCAATTCCGTTGTCAAACATTTTACAATATCGATAATCTCTTAATCACCGGATTTTGAATGAATTGAAACTTTGATTAAGGGATCACGCTGTGTTGAAAATGTGAAAAAATACGATTTTTGTATTTCGACCTTTTTTCATCATTTAATCGAGAACTCAAATTTTTTAGTTTTTTACGGCAAAAATGCAGTCTTAGACGATTTTCTTATTTTCGATGCACATTTTTATTCTTATTAATAAAGACAGAAAGTATTTTCTTAACCAAAAATCTATTCTCTCATTTTGGATTAAGCTATAATTTTTTCCCAAATTAGAATTTCGAAAAATCCTTCGCTTAAAGACGAGTTCCTCCATGCAAATGATTCTTTCGAGTGATTTTTTCCAAATTCCATTCGGACTATTTTTGTTAGAAACTGGATTTGCACAAAAATTTAAACTCGATAGCCGCTAAAATGCGAAAGTGTTCGAAAAAAAATTAACCATCTCGCAAAGTTGACAAATGTCTCACAATTTCGACAGAATTCGCATTGATCGAAAAAAAAGAGGGACGATCGACATGTGCATTTATCTTTAAACATATATGAATATATTTAAAATATACTGGCAAACGAATCTGGAAAAAATTGTTTTTACGAAAAAATAAGTTTCCTTGAAGAGCAGGAAGCAAAATGAAAGTATTCGAAAAAGTGGTTTTTAAAATGCAAAAATATTAATTGCGAAATGTTCACAGGTTTCCTCACAAAAAATCCTTTGAAATTATTATTTTCTTCTGCCGTCACAATACATCTTAATGAAATTGTTAATTATGCCAAATTTATTTCAATCAATGAGTCTCTTAAGGAAAAAATGTAATAAATTGCAAATGAATAACATCGTCGTCACTTGTAAATATTGCGTACTTGCCAAATTCTGTAGTTAATTGCTTTTGATTTTTAAATTCAATTTTAATTTCAATTTAATTAATTGTTAATTTTATTTAATATAATTAATATGAATTTAATTTTTATTTCAAAATTAACATTTTGAACGACATGCAAATCTTTTTGAATTAGAGATACTTTATCGAAATTTGAGTTCAACGGTTAGAAAAGCAATCACTGTCTGTGATGAGTAATATTTGCGGGCGTATATTGTTTCGCTGAAGGTCGAAATCGCTTATCGCAGTATGTCGCGGTTGTAAAATCAACATTTTTCCATTAATGTGTCTCGAGGCTCGATGATCAGGTCATTCCGACGATCCTAAGCTCACGTCCGCATGATTCACTTTCGCCAATTCTATTTTTTGTTGTCTATTCCAACAATTTTTTTACCATGTTACTCATTCGTGATTTTCGGTTTTTTTTTAAGAAACCCATCGTATCGCTATCGATCGTTTTTATCAGTCGGTCAATGGATTTTATTCATTTTTGTAATTGGGATTAATAAAAAATTATTAAATGGTTCTTTATTACTATAAGAATTAACAAATATATGTAATGTATAATAATAATAATAATAATAATAATAATAATAATAATAATAATAATAATAATAATAAATCATGATAACTATAACTATAAATAGAATGAACGAATAAGCTTACCCCTACAGCACATAACATTGCTGCAATGTTGCAGCAATGTTGTCATATTGCACGTGCAATGATATATTGCAGATATGTTATGGCAACATTACTACGCAACATTGCACTGAAACCTCTCAGCAATGTTTCGGGAATGTTCCTAAGCAACATACCTGCAATATTTTATTGAAACGTTGCGAGTAAATTGCAGCAATATTGGTGAGATCGAACTTCAAATTTTACAACTACACAAGCGTAATAAATATGGAAAAGATCAAATGAAAAAGATCTATTCATTTATTCCTCATAAAATATCAATAACGATTGATTTCGAGTCATTTTATTTTTCTTTTTTCATATTTATTTTCAAAATTTTGTTGTACTTTTGACATTAATAGGTCATGTGATATTAATAATATTAAGACATTGTGATATTCGTATTGAAAAAATGTTTAATATCAAAAAAGCTATAAAACCAAAATATATTTTGTTTCCGAATGATTCTTATTCGTAAAATATGTCTATGTATTGAAACGGGACGACCTGGAGCCTGCCACGATCTCGGCACTTCGCCTGACATCCGCTAGGTGGCGGCGGTCGGTGGGCGCTCTCGCGCTGGCGAGAGAGCCACAGAGCACCAATAAAGGACCGGTGTATTACCAGCATGGGGGTCCTCATCCTCAATTAACAATCAATTTTTGGAATATTTACCCGCGCTCTGTGGTCGCGCAGTCCTATGGACTTAAAACTACATATTTTTATTTTATGCAATGATTCAAATGATAAAGTTTCCATTGCAGGTAATATTCCTGCAATATTGAATATGCAATACGAGTTATATTGCTGGAATATTGCATATTGATTCGATGCAATATTTCTGGAAAATTGCGGAACATTGCAGCAATATTTCAATCGGCGGACATAGCAACATTGCAGCAAGATTGCAGCAATGTTTTTTGGAACATTACAATGTTTTCGTGCGACATTTCAGCAACATTACAGGAATATTGTGTGCTGTAGGGGTAGATATAATATTCTTTAAAATTTGTGGAAACATTTATTTCAAATTGCAATAAAAAAAATGCTAATGAGTCGAAACACGGTCTGTAATAAAGAAAGTAAAGGACATTGGCAAGAATTTAAAATGTGATGAAATCGGTATGATTTCCTCCACGTGGCCTACCAGAGTCTGATAATTTGAGGGATAATATTCAAGAGGTCGTCGCGATAGAGAAACCTTTCCGTCAGCGAAACCGGTTTTTTCTTCTTCGATCGAAGTACAACTGTAATCCTCCCTCGCTGTCTTGCGTCATAAGACAATTGAACTTTGGGTAAAAAAACGCGATGTCGTGTGATTAGTTGGTACAGAGACGTGGACCTCAATCCCAATTAAGATAAAGGCGTAAGGTCACATTTCATGAAGATAGGTAGGAAATTTCTGCCTGTTACTAACCACGTATTGACCGATTTGACCTCAAAATTGAACAAAAAAAGCTTTAAGCTTCAACGAAAATTTTCACGTCTTGCAAGCTGTGTTATATTTGTCGTAACCCTGTAAATAGAAATGAAGGGCGACGAGGATGTTGGTCAACAATGTGGTGAGGGAATAACGACCTTGAATGTTGCTTTCAAACGAAACATCACGATTCTTTCACGTGTTCATTATGATGAAGTTCAATATTGGATAAATTCCCCGTAAGAAAATCTGTGGCAGCGAAAAAATATCGTGCAAATTGATAATTTGCAGATTGCTTTTTCATTTTCTTCCATCGATCGTCAAGCCGATCGATCTTTGATCGACCTTCATAAACATTGTCTTGAACTCCTGATTTATTGGCTTAATTCTCAAATAGCTCATTTTGAGCAGATACTGAATTATCTTGGTACTCAAATTAATTTCGTTGATGATTTTCAAATAATGCAATACGAATTGTAACCTTAAAATGAGAATAAAATGAGAAGGCATTTTTCTCATTTTTAGGTTTATAATTATTATTGCATTATTCGAAAATCATAAGTGAAATTAATTTGAGTACCAAAATAATTCAGTATCTGCTCAAGGTGAGCTATTTGAGATGTTTTTAAAATTTTCATAACGTTAATAGTTTGTAACTATTAACACAGAAAAAAAAATCTGCCCACTACAGGTGATAGCTTGAAAATTTTTTAATATAATCACGGTTTTTTCAGAATTTTTTTAGAGTTTTAAACAATGGCGGTTTTTTTCAATAATTTTTTTTTTAAATAAAGGATGTTTGGAAAAATGTAAAAAAATTATGAGGGTGTATTTTAGACTCAATGCGATCATATGAAAAAAAAAAATAATAAATACGAGAGGGTCAGGGTCTCGGGTTCACATACTTGGGCTGGAAATACTCATAAATAAATTAAAATTGAAAAAAAAGTAAATTTTACCTGACTAATTTGAAAAACATGTTAATTGTTCTTCACTATTCAAGTGACAAAGTTTGCCATGATTACATAAGATTAAGATTCATTAGGTATTAATGATTTGCCGAAAATAAAAAATAAATTTTTGTTGTAGGTTTTTAAAGCTTGTGCAAATTATCACTATATTATTTTTCGCCATTTAAAAAATGTTCCCTTTTAAAGTAACCTCATTTAAAGCTGAATCAATGATTGTTTTATTTTTAATAATTTTTCGGTGGCAGAAAAAAAATTCAATGCAAAAAACGCAAAAATCCCATGTATTTTAAATGGGAAAAAAACGGTTTAAAAGGCACGGTCAAATCACTTCCAAAACGGTTTTTTTAAAATTCGTTTTAGGTTATGTACAAATGATCTGGGGGGGATTAAAAAAACGCCAACTTGGTAAATAACGGACAGCCTACTATACAGTCCCAGCCAAAAATTGTATCTCATTGAAATTTCTGTACTTCGTGACACAATAAAAATTTGAAAAAATTCAGCAAAATTTGGCATGCCATCAACAACAATTATCAATAATAATATTACCCAAAAGTTATTAATAAATTGTTTAAACAAGAAATTATTTAACAATTTTTTGGTAAGTTTTTTTTCTGAAGCAAATCGAATGCGTTAATTTTTCTGAATGCATATGAATTTTTTCAGAATTTTCTTTCTATTTTGAGATATTATTAAAAACATTCTGAAATGCAAACAAATAATTGCCAATTTTGTATATATGTTTGCATACACTGAAAAAAAAACGGATACCTGCAGTAGCAATTTTCTGCTTAGCCTCCGAATACTTTAGCCACTTTATGGCTAAGGTACGAAATTGTATGCGGAGGCTGAGCATAAAATTTTTCCATAAGTTTTTTTTTCTTAAACAAATCGAATGCGTTATTTTTTCTAAACGCATATGAATTTTTTTCAGAGTTTTCTATCTATTTTGAACTTCCCGTTTTGAAATTTTTAGAATGGCTGTATTTCAAAATGCTGCCAAATTTTAATTTAATCGCGTGAAACAATCTCCAAAAACATCTATTTGGATTTGTTGAGAAAAATTTATGAAAAAAATTTCGCACGAACAGTTTTCTCTGAGACATTAAAATCATAAGGAAACTATGAACATATATTTGCACAATTTTTTTGTCGTAACAAATCTACGTTCAAAGATTTAGTCAAGATAAAGTTACTCTGCAGCAAAGTTCCGTTCTAATTTAAGAGGCAATTTTTTTGAAAATGTTTAACCCATTGGGTTATTTATTATTACCAAAAAACTATTATAACGTTAAATCGACTTACTTATTCGCCTTGTAGTTGAGATTCAATGATTTTCAATGAGATTCAATGATCAGAGTCCAAGCGTCGATCACAATTCAATGAATCCCTATTAATGTTACTAAGTTACCTAAGTTACCTAAGTTACTAAGTGACCTAAGTTACTAAATTACCTAAGCTGCTAAGTTACCTAAGTTATTCTGCAGCAGAGTTGCATTCTAATTTAAGAGGTAATTTTTTTGAAATTGTTTAACCCATTGGGTTATTTGTTATTACCAAAAAAATATTATAACGTTGAATCGACTTGTTCACTTAAAGTTACTAATTATAACTTACTAAGTTACCTAAGTTACCAAAGTTACCCGAGTTACAAAGTTACCTAAGCTACTCAGTTACCAAAGTTACTCTGCAGCAAAGTTGCATTATAATTTGGAAGGCAATTTTCTTGAAATAGTTCAACCCATTGAGTTATTTGTAATTACCACAAAATTATTATAACGTTAAATCGACTTGTTCATTTAAAGTTGATAATTGTAAGTTACTAAGTTACCTAAGTTACAAAAGTTACTCTGCAGCAAAGTTGCATTCTAATTTAAGAGGTAATTCCCTTGGAATTGTTTAACCCATTGGGTTATTTGTTATTACCAAAAAATTATTATTACATTAAATCGACTTGCTCATTCCTTGTAGTTGAGGTTCAATGATTTTGTTTCCATGTTCAGTGTAGTCTCGAAGGAAAAAAAACAGCGTCGCACGTCGGTCACAATCCAATGAATCCCTATTATCCCAAATCCCTCTCTCGACCCGCGTCGTTTCCCCTATTTCCCCTTTGCCGGGCTTCCTTCGTGCGTAGCATTTGAACGTAGGTAGCAACACGACCGACGACGGGGGAAAGCGGAAATTGAGGGATGGATGTGCGCGGGGTGCGAGGGGGGCATGGAGAAGTTGCTCCGATTGCAGGTTATGGAGTAGACTCTTTGAACCGCAATATCTTCAAAACTGAATGACGAATAATTTTCCAAAAAATTCACAGTGTTCCTGCAATGCTTATCTCGGTCTCCTCGAATTTTCCTCTTATTCTGTAATCTCAGTAAGGAGGTAAAAATAAAAAGGGGTATAAAACCGCCGTTAAACTCAAACAGAGATAGACCGACGCCGTTCCCAAAGAGGAACAGCCGCATGGTTTGAGAATCCCCCGTTTTTGCTTCGGCGCGTTGAAACGCTTCGGGCTTAGGCAAGAAAACGACCAGGCCTCGAAAGACTCAGTTGTTGTTTGCTTTTCGTCCAAGCATCATCGCTTTCACGTTGTAACCGAAACGGGAGGAGAACAAAAATAAATTCTCTTCCAATTTCTGTCTGTCTCATTCGACCTTTTCTTCTTCGAGATTTTCGACGAAGAGAGGAAAGTAACAGGAAAATTCCATTCGCGGTATTGAACGGGGAAGTCCTCTAGATTCCTCGTGCTACGAAATAATCGACACACTGGGCAATTTAGTGGCAAACGTGCACGACGGTGTTACCGGCCGTGGTGATTCTCAGACTTTACGAAATATGGGCATATTTCGGGAATTCCCTATAGTCTTCAATCTTTACAAGAAATACAGTTAGGCATTTATTACGCAGATTGCTCATTTTTTTTTGTTTGTCGTCGTTTTCTCTTTCGTTGTAAATCTTACCGTACTACATGAGAACAAATTGTCTGGCTAATTTGGGAAAGCCGTTGTTGTTGTTGGAGGCAGAAGAGGAGAAATAAAAGGACGACGCGAGAGACGAAGAACACAGCGTATTCAGTAAGTATTTCATGACTGAATTACACTGAAATTCAATAGATTATTATTCATCATTTTATGGAGAAATTATTACCATCACTTGTAAAAAATCTTCTCTGAGGGTATAATTTTGTCTACAATTTGAGAAAAAATTATTACCATTATTGTTTATAAAAAATCTTCTCTTAGAGTATAATTTTGTTTAAGATTTAAGGAAAAGTTATCAACATAATTGTTTGTAAAAAATCTTCTTCGAGGGTTTTATTTCGCCTAAAATTTAAGGAAAAAATGTTACCATTATTGTTTATAAAAAATCTTCTCTGAGGGTATAATTTTGTCTAAAATTTAAGGGAAAATTATTACCATTATTGTTTGTAAAAAATAATCTCTGAGGGTATAATTTCGTCTAGAATTTAAGGGGAAATTATCACCATTATTGTTTGTAAAAAAATTTCTCTGAGGGTAAAATTTTGTATAAAATTTAAAGGAAAATTATTACCATTATTTATAAATAATCTTCTCTGAGGGTATAATTTTGTCTAAAATTTAAGGGAAAATTATTACCATTATTGTTTGTAAAAAATAATCTCTGAGGGTATAATTTCGTCTAAAATTTAAGGAAAAATTTCTACCATTATTGTTTGTAAAAAATTTTCTCTGAGGGTATAATTTCATCTAAAATTTAAGAAAAAATTATTACCATTATTGTTTGTAAAAAAGCTTCTTTGAGAGTATAATTTTGTTTAAAATTTAAGGGAAAGTTATCAACATTATTGTTTGTATAAAATCTTTTTCGAGGGTTTTATTTCGTCTAGAATTTAAGGGGAAATTATCACCATTATTGTTTGTAAAAAAATTTCTCTAAGGGTATAATTTTGTCTAAAATTTAAGGAAAAATTATTATCATTATGGTTAGTAAGAAATTTTCTCTGAGGGTTTAAGTTTGTCTAAAATTTCAAGGAAAATTATTGCTATAATTGTTTGTAAAAAATCATCTCTGAGGATATAATTTTGTATAAAATTTAAAGGAAAATTATTACCATTATTTGTAAAAAATCTTCTCTGAGGGTATAATTTTGTCTAAAATTTAAGGGAAAATATTTACCATTATTGTTTGTAAAAAATCATCTCTGAGGGTATAATTTCGTCTAAAATTTAAGGAAAAATTTCTACCATCATTGTTTGTAAGAAATTATCTTTAAGGGTATAATTTTGTATAAAATTTAAAGGAAAATTATTACCATTATTTGTAAGAAATTCTCTCTGAGGGTAAATTCGTCTAAAATTTAAGAAAAAATTATCGCCATTATTGTTTGTAAAAAATTTGCTCTGAGGGTATAATTTTGTATAAAATGGCACCTCGTTCACTCGTAGAATTAATAAATGATTTTGAATACGAGTGAACTTTGGCGGCAAATGGCGGCCATTTTTCGACTCTGAGGAAACACTAAAAGTCCCTAGATTCGAAGAAAGACTTGATGCCCTTACACGTGTTTCTCGTTCCTCTTTTCTCTTTCCCTGTTATGGAATTTTTCCCTCGTTCACCTTGCTCGTAAGAATCTCTCGTTAAAAACTCGGGGCAAGTTTCCTTACTTGTTTTTATTGTTCCCCAGGGAGATCATCAAGTTCTCCTTGGTCTTTGGTTCTTTCCCCCTAGCATTGAGCTGCCTTGTGTTTTTCTCTTCGCGAAAGGTCGTTAATCGGTTGAAATTAGGGGGTGAACGAAAATAAACTCTAACATGAATGCAATAGGGGGTCGGTCTTGCGAAACGAGTTGCCACTTGCCAGTTAACGTATTTCACGCACTTCCGTGATTTCTCTGTTCTTTTTTCTCTCCGTCGGAGAATCGAGAGCAAAATCAGCGAAGAAGAAAAAGTAAAGAAATAAAAAATCAAACGCTCGGGCGAGACTTTACACATATGCACGTTACGATCACGGAAAGAACTGACGATTGATAACGTGGAATTGCGAAATAACCAGCGATACTGTAAAAAAATAAAATTGAAACATGTATCAGCACTTTTTTTTAAAAACTTATCTCGCTGATTCGTTCAAATAAAATACGTTGCCTGACGTTTTTTGCAAGCTTCAAATATCTTCTCCAATTTAGTCTACGAGCATTGAGGAAAACAATTTTTTTTTTCGTTCCTCATTGAAAGAAATTTTTCTTACTATTAATGGAAATTCTATTTTTCCCATTATTTCACATACCTCGATGCAAACAAATGCAAACTTCTCGATCACAAATTATCGGTAAATCGAATCAATATTATTTGATTGAAAATCATAGTTTGTGCGAAAAGGAAAATGTGCCTGGAACTTTTTTAAATATTTGGAAATCTATAAAACGAATTTATTTAACTTTATTTAATCCTCAAAAGTATTATCGACGCAATTATAGATTTTTTACATTGTGCATAAATCATACTGACGAAACTTTTGAGTCGCTTGACATAAACTTGTCGTATTGCAAATGAAATTTGCCATTTGCGTCATTTCACGAGTATACTTTTTTATTTTTATCGTCATTGATTAAATAATAAACGCAATAACAACGATTGCCAATCTCGAGAATTTAAAAAATCATTAAGGCAATTGTTTATGAAATTTCTCGAGCTAAATTAAGATTCAGGGGAGTCCAAATTACCAGAAAACAAATATAAATGTTAATTACTGAAATCATTTGATTCTCGTGCATCGGGCACAAAATTGCGACGCTTTTTTTTCAAAGAAATTATGAGGAATAATCGCTCTCTTGTCACGGAGGTCACGAGGGGCTATCATGAAAAAACCTCCCCCATAGTCGTATTTTTCAAAATTTTTTTCTTCTTATTTATTTTCTCTGTCAAAAATAAGTCAAATCAAGGCATTCATTGAGTTGTTTAGTTTGTCAGTAAGTGCCACTTCCGGTCCATAGATTCCCTCAAAACGAAAAATATAACATTTATTTTTATTTTTAGCCAAATTTTTATTTTTATTTGATCTCAGTGATCTTGTTTCCTTTTGGCATGAACATCAATTTCAACCGTGATAACGATTTTACAATAATGTTGAAGTTTGTATCGTTTTAACGTAACGGAAATAGTTTATTTATCAGTAAAAATCATTCATTCCAGGAGATTTTCAAAACGAAAAATTGTTGAAATACATTTTGAAGTCTTTATTGAGGATTTCGGATGATTTAAGTGAACGAGCAAAGCGTTGATATCACAAAAAAAATTGAAGAAAAATATTTTAGTTCCATTGCAGGGGTGCAAACTTCAACTTCACATTTTTCAGAAAATTTATGAAATCTCTTTCTCCGGGATATTTTCTTCTTATCGAGAAATTTTCATGTGTGTGTGTGTTTTTTTTTTCAATATTTCTTACATACAATCTGCTTGCAGTGAGGATAAATATTTTTTACAAATCGTTGCAACTAATCGTTCAATATTTTCCAGAGTTGATAACCCCCTCGTGTCGAAAGTTGCGAATCACAAGAACGCTGAAAGTGCAAAAGAAGGGATATTGGTGGCTTTTTTCACGCGAGAAATAAGGAAGCTCGAAAATACATTTCTACGACAAAACCAGTCGAGCGTGATCGGTTGATCGATTAACATACGTGCGGTGAGGAAAAAGAGATCGAAGCATCATCCAGATCGAGATTCGAGACGATAAAAATGGAGAAGAAGGATAATATCGTGGGAAAACCGACCCTCGTTCGACGTGTTTCCGATTTGTTCAACAATGGTATAAGCAATTTTCACTTATTTTTCAGTACTTTTACTAAACTGCACACTGAGAAAACAACGTACCAGAATTTGTTTAATGTTAACAAATGTAAAGTTGAATATGGCGAAATGAATTATTTGTTAACAGTTGATAAAGTAAATTTTTCAACGGTTACTAAATTATTTTGACACCAATAAAATATTTCTTAACGACTAACACATTTTGTGACAGTTGAGGAATATTTAAGTAAAAGTGCCAACTAAATATATTTCTTTACTACAAATAAACTGTTTTCTCAGTGTGATTAAAAAAAAAGCGACTATTTTATTTTTTGAAATCCCATATTAAATACCTTTCGGGAGGTGAAAAAAGATGCCTGTTGAAATCAGAGCTCTTAATATTAATATCTAGCGGTGTCTCATCGCATATTTCTATTTCCCATTTAAATATTATAGGGAAAAAAATTTCGAACTTTGAAATTTTGCACTTTCACTTATACTTGAAGGCACATCACACTTATTCTTGAAGGCAATTGAACGCTCTACAAAAAAGGTCTCTTATGATTTTTCGATTAACTCACTCCTTCAAAAGTTATTTAAGGTTAAAGTTAAATTTAGAGTAAATTTCACGTTTTTAAAATTTAGTTTCCGGCAAAATGTTAAAACTTATTACTAAAACTCTTTTTTGAAATTCTATAATTTGTGATTTTTTATGAAGAAAGGAGCCAGTTAACAATTTTCGATTCGTAAAGTTTAATAGTTTCACGTTCTACATGCCTATTTTTTGTAAAAAATAATTTTTGAAGGAGTGAGTTTATCGAAAAATCATAAGGGACCGTTTCTGTAGAGCCTGAAATTCCCTAAAAAAAATATGCATTGCTTATTTCGGTACATTGACTTCAATGTAAAATATCAAAGTTTGAAAATGGTTTTTCCTGTGTTATTTAAATGGAGAATAGAATTATGCGATGAGATACCGCTAAATATTAATATTAAGAGCTCTGCTTTAAATATGCATCTTTTTTCTAGAAATTCAGAATGATCAGAACGTTAAAAAAGATGAGAAAAATCTTCACAGAGATTTTTTAGAGGATTGATTTTCAAGAGTTCAAGAAATATGCAATCATTAGAAAAAAATTGTTATTGGGTATTTTTTAAAACTATATTTCTTTAGTGATATTGAATCAGACCGGATTTTTCGTGTTGAGTTTGAATGTTGAAAAAGTTTTTCAAAAATCGCTTCAAAAAAATTCCGTTTCAAGTGACAGACAATTCTAAAAAAAATTGAAATATTCTATTATTTATTGCTTAAAATGTCTCAAGTTTATTTTGATTTAGTGTTGAAAATGCGCGAAATTTATAATGATCAATAGCTCAAATAGCCTGCAAATTTCATCGGATCAATAAAACCATTTTGAAAATCATAGTGATCATTTTTTTTCCAAACGCAATTTTTTCAGACACAGCTAAGTACTTTAATTCAAAAACATGTTTTTTTTTCACAAAAACCGAGCTTTCAATATATGAAGAAGTTAAAAAACAAAAAATGAACAAGATGTTTTGTTTGTTATGAGTCCTCGGGTTAATGATACAAAAAAATCTGGGCTGGAAAAAAGACACAAATACGTTGTCACAAATACGTCATTTCAACGAATTACAATTTGTAAGATCTTTTTTATGATTTTTTAACGAATTTATTCACGACCATTCATATTATGATATTAATTGCACATTTTTATTTATAATAACAAAAAATTACACCTCCATTGCTGTGTATTCTTTGACCGTATCATAAAAAAAATCCCCACGATATTTCGAAAATAAGTCGAGTTCGAGCTCTTAGGCATTTCAGAAAAAATTAGAAATACGATAAATTTAGTGATTAAAATTTGATAAAATTCATACTGTAGAAAGGAATAATTTGACGTGCCCAAAAAATTCCGCACAAATCAGTCAAACCGTTCGAGCAATCATTAAAACATTTTTTTAAGCATTATTTTCGAACTTTCTCCAAGATTCTAAATATTTTATCCAACGAAAATTAATATTTTTTGCGCAAAAAACTTTTATCGGACTGAAGTAAAAATATGAAAATGTTTTTTTCGGTATAAGTCCATCGGTTTATACAGAGTGTCCCAGAGGTGAAGGTCAATACCGTGAGGGTAGATTCCTGACGTAATATCGAGTTAAAAAGTCCTTTGCCATTTTTTGATACCTTAAAGCCCTGAATTGTCATTAATTTTTTAAATCAGCCAATGGGATGCGCCTATTGAGATGAGTCACGATCCCACCATGCCTACCCTCGCACTCACCGGTGTGAGTAAGGTAAATGGGCGCATCCTATTGGCTGATTTAAAAAATCAATAACAATTCAGGGATTCGAAATACCAAAAAATGGGAAAGGACTTTTCTCCTCAATATCACGTCACGAATCTACCCTCACGGTACTGACCTTCACCCCTGGGACACCCTGTATAATAAAAACTTGTTAGATAACAGAAAAAGAAAAAAAAACATGTAAGTAACGAAGAAATTATATTTCAGCAAATAGGAAAAGCGCGGGATCGTCAATGCAGAAGCTTCGTCACTGCTGTCAAAATCTCAATCTCTTTCCGATCCTGCTCTACTCGTTTGGCGATTCCAAAGCCAATCCAATGCTGACATCAAAGTTTCACGTGTGCCTTGGTCTCTTATTGGCTAAAATTATCGAGAGAATATATCGCGTCTATTCGAGCATCAGAATCACGATTATCCGTGGACTCGGTCTTGATCCTCTTAGTCCCGGCTTCAAAGCTCAAATATCGCAGAAATCATGGATCAACGATCAGCGCAAGGAAGATCAACGAGAAGCTCGATCGACGATCGTGACGAAGGAATATTCGCGTAAATTTCACGATCTCACGATACGAAAACCTAAAAGTATATCGTTGTTACTCAAAATTGCGATTTACATCGCGCCATTGATACTCGCCTTTCAGCTGATCGGTATATTCGGTCTCCTGATTTTTGGCAAATATACACCGGGTTTTGTATTTCTATTGTCCGCACTCGTATTCCTCGGTTGCATATCCATGAAAATTCTTAATCACGATATCACGGCTGTGCACACTTTCAAACGCGAGAAACGAAAAATCGAATAATATTTCACGGGGATCATTTTTTTTTCATGTTCATGTTATTTTTTCCTCTCTCGTCATTCAGTCTCACTTAATTCATAATCAATTTATCGTTATCCATTATAATCAATGTTTTTGTACCCCATTGTCGCAACCATAATTTTCGTTTCCTCCGATTGAAGTTGTTTTTTTTTTCAATTTCGTCACATCTTGCAAATGCGAACTACGGAAGATAATTAAATATGCCGAAGTTCCAACTTATATTTCACGAATTACATTTAAGGCATACGTTACTTCGTTGACCGGTTTAAAAAAAGTTTTGTTTTTAATTTTTGCGGCGCATCGAGATTCGATTATCTTGTTACAGATTCAAATGTTTCTCAAAGAATCCTCGTGAGGAATAATTGTTTACTACTGATTTACTGATTGAAGAAATGTGAGTTTTGAAAGAGGTCATTCTTTGAGAAATTCAAAATGCACATATCGGGAAATCCTTGAGATTGGTTCTTGCTTATAGGTATATTACTTTGTCAAATCCATCAATCTTTGCATGGATTTTTTTTTTTTTTTCAAATAAATAAATTGATGAAAATTAAGACGCGAACGAGAGCGTTCCAGCAGCTGGAAAAGATATTATATTTCACACACTATTATTCAAAATTTTGTCAGATTTCATTCGTGAGAGAGTTATGGGATTTGCGAAAATCAGGATTGAGTGAGAATTCAGCGGGAAATTACAATTGTAAAATCTGGATTAAATTAAAAACAAATCTTGCGTCAGATTTCAAAACCTGCAGCCTATCAGATATTGCCTGTAGCTTTTTTAATAATGGAACATTTTTTTCTCAATCAATCTTCAAATAGGAAAATACGTTGGGCTTCAGTTTTGGTTAAGGGCTTTTTTCATCACGATCAACAAAAATATCGAAATGTTTTCCTGATATGTAGATTATGAAGATCATGAGATCCTTCAAGAAAAAATTTCATTCCCAACAAGGTACGGAGAATCCTGATGAGTCACAAAGTTATAAAAAAAAAGCTTTTTTTCTATCAATCTATTACTTAAACTTCGTTGCAATTTATTGGACGAAAAAATGATAACTTTGTTCCTTTCTTCTATGTGACATGATCAATCGTCTTCCTTTTTATTTTTTCATTTCATCCCAATAAGAACTGAAAAATTTCGTTCCCATATCGTGATAGTGATATACCTAAGTCTTTTGTACGCGTAAACGTAAAATGTTGTATCTCAATGTTACGGAGGGATGTGTAGATAAGATTGAAATATGGGAAATGTCGAAAATAAAAAAATTCTTCATATAATTGTTGAACATTTTTCAAGGGATATCATGTTTCGTCAAAGATATTTACTTTATTTGAAATATCATCTAAAGGTTTTTTTTAAGATAATTTTTTCCACCGTACCTCGTAACATTTTGATATTACTATTGCTATGATTATTATCATTGAAGTTTGATGTTTAAAGTTGTCAATTGTATGTATAATAGTTACTAAGAGAAAAGACTGCGCGGTGTCCCCTCCGATTTCGACAAAGTTTTGTTATTTTGTAGTTCATCGAAAAATAAGAGACACGTATTTTTTTGATCGGCGGTCACGCGGTTTTGAGGGGTGAAATCAACTCCCAAAATTGGACATGTAAGAGGGTCGGTGAGCTGTTTCACATAGAAAGAGTGTACCGATCGGAGTAAACCCAATTCCATGACATCCCTCAGGTCAAGTAATGAAAAACCTATGTTCAACTTTTCAGGCAACCTTGTCTTGAGGGGGTGAACTACCACGTAACCGTCTTAATTTTCATGTATGAAGAACGCTTATTGACCTATTTTGATGAAACAAAAAGCAAATTGAAGAGCAGCAGAAAATAAAGTTGACGTTTTTTTGAATTTTTCAAAGAGAAAAAGCTTGAGAGATTTAATACTCCAAAAATTTGTGTTTTATGTTTTGTATGGAAACCACTTTTTCGATCGCGATAACTATCTGATTACTCTTATGCTCTCATTCTCACGTCTGTGACAATACACTGCGACCTCGATAATCGGAATCCGTCGGGACCAACTCTTGCAAGAAGTGGGGTTGCGCACATTGCACAGAACCGTCTCTGCGCCGCTGGTGCCTGACGGCGGCCTGACGCGATTGGCTTGGTGCTTCTCCCACTACGCTGCAATTGCAACGATCGAGGTACCGATTATCGAGGTCGCAGTGTATTTCTACACGTAGATTCATTATTATTAGCAGTTGAGAGATTGATTATTGTTACTCTCATCTAGCATGTAATACTTAATTCATTACACTGTCGGTTATTGGCTATATTTAAGTTTGCTTGCGTTTTGAACTCGCTGGATGTTTTCTCGAAACGTATTAACAGTGCGAGAGTATTATTTGGTATCCTCACGTCGCGGAAATACAATAAATGGAACTAATCGTTGTCTTATCGGGACGAATTTACGCATCACCCTCCAAAAAATATTCGACGTTATTGTTACTCAACTTGTCCAAATGAATATGACGTTATCTACGCCCACTTGAGATAAAGTTGAAATAAAATATAGAACAAATGTTGAAGGATGCTATGAACGAGTTTGGATGAATGAATCTGGAAATGATTGGAGATACTACATTAGACTTTCAAGAACCATTCAAGGATATAGTAGTAAAAGCTGCGGAGAACAATGACGAATGAAGTTCTGGAGTAGCTCGACTTGATCCTATGACTTGTTCCGACGATGAAGAAGATTTGAGCTATAACTACAACTACAGAGCCGTTGAGTAACGGAATAGTGCTAAAGCAAAACTAAATTTTAAATAGAGACGGTCCGAAATAAATTCAAAAAAGTTGGGCTCACCAAATAAATCGAGGAGGAACCTACATGGAGGAATGATCACGCATTTCTAAATATACTCTCAATAATCTCAAATATGCTATAGAGTTAGGTCCAATTGTTCAAGATGTTTATATCCGCAGATGGGCCTTACGAGCACAACAATTGATTGGAAATAAGAATATTCGTTTTCGGGCATCACATGTATGGATACAGAAAATTAAAAAAATTCATCGTATAACTAGCTGGAAAATTAATAAATTGATTTCAAGAAGGACTCTCGAGTCCAAAGAAACATTGCGAAATGATGCAGATAAATTTATCCCTGAAGTCCAATTAAAAATCAGACAGTACGGTTTAGACAATATTTATAATTCCGACCAAAGTGGATTCCAATTAAAAATGCATTCAGAACGAATATTGGCGGAAGAAGGTACGAAACAAATAGAATGCCTTGTACAATCCGTTTCGGCGACAACACATAGTTACACGATTCAGTCAACAATATCAGGAGATGGAAAACTCCTGTCCCCGCTTTTAATAGTCTTGAAAGAACTAGATGATTGGGGCCAATAGTAGAAAAAGTATTCATTTCATCGATTCATGGTGTGGACATTGCCCTAAAGCTGTTAGCGAAGCCACACGACTTGATAAGCAAGTCATCACAATGATTATAACAAAAGGCACAACAGGAAAAATTCAACCACTCGACGTTTACGGATTTAGAATTTAGAAAAATTATGTTAAACACTTTTCGGACAGTTTCATTTTGATGGATCATGATCTAGATTTGCACTTAAGAAACAATATAATCAAATTGCAATCACTTTTACATAATCATTTATCTTCTCCGAGGTACGAAAATTTGTTTCGATATGCTTGGTTCTAAAATAGTTGCATAAAAGAACGGCCTCACTATTTTGAAAATCCGGTCAAATTCGCTTATGGGACGTTATCACAATCCCAATGTGAAATTGAAGACTGTACAGAAACATAAAATGAATTCTATTAAATCCATTTAATTTATTTACTACAATCGATCTGAAAAAAGGTTTACTCATAATTGAAATATCGATCAAATTTATATTTAACGAATTTAATAAGAAACAAATTTTATTACTTTCAATCCAATAAATCGAAAAAAGGAACAGTTAAAAATACAGGGGTTACCCAGTTCGCATTGGACTCGAGGAATTGCACAGCGATATTGACTGAAATACACTGCTCAAAATGCAGTGAGCTCAAAGTGAATTATTACAGTTTCTGCACTCGAGCCACCGTACTGTTTCTTTTACTGGAACGCATAATCCAAAATACAATGTAGTCTGAAGTAAATTATACAGTTTAACACTGAAATATAAACTTGATGAAATCCGTAAGTTTACAGTGTTAATGTGTAGTATATACGATGAATGCGTTTATTGTATGAACAGTGCCCACGTAGGTGTTTCAACGGTGAAATCCTCTGTTGAAGAAAGTCAGCAGCAACTGATATAGTTTCAGTTTTCAACCGTTGCTTTTTACAGTGTGGACGAAGTGAACCCTTCAGTTTTAATACTGTAATTCAAACTTGATGGAACCCTAATTTTACAGTGCCACAAATAGTATATTATACAAAATTACGGGCACTACAAGTACAGGTGAAAACAACATTTATAGATAGCACTGTCGAAATACATTTTTGGAGCCACTGTAATCTCTTAGTTAAAATGGCTCAAAATGCTAAAAAAAATCTATGATTTTTCGAAGCATTTGGAGGTGGTAATAAATTGAACATATCGAATTATTATATATAAGAATTTTTAATTAGTAATGAATAATGAAACAAATGACAATGAAATTTGGATTACCACTTATTTACTTCAAAACACTTATGATTACATTGCCGAATCATTGACGTAACACTATGTACTTCTCTTATGGACATAAACAAGTACTCTCTCTATCAGTGGGGTCTACACAAAAAGCCTTAAACCGGGAATCGTTATATAGCATATCGATTTCACGACCAATGAAATAAACATTTGTATCCAGTCTGTTATATAGTATGTATTTCACGATAGAAAATGACGGTCCATGATCAGTGAAAATGACGAGAATATCATTAAGATGATAGGCTAGACCCATATATTGCACCCATTTTACTATCTGCACATTTTCCACAAGAAAAGAAGTAGGTATGCAGTTAAAAAATTCTAAATAATCAGGTAAGTTTTTATAAGAAGTCGGTATAATTGGTCCAATATTAGGTAGCGGACTAGTGACGGTTTCACTGGAAAATCGTTCGCTTTGTTTTAATTGATGTTTAATAGCTAATGTACGCGGTCAATTTCGCCTTGATATTGTTGCCTTTGCGAATATTTTAGCTTCTCTATGCATACTTTCACCCCTCATAGACCAATAGTGAATAGCCGGACCAGCTAATTTCATAATACGACCATAGTGGGTTAACAGATGTAGTTTTTGCGTGTTTCCTCTCTTAAATTTTTTTGCGTACAAAGTTAAATGATCTTCAATCATTGTTGTAATTACATCA
Organism: Alloplasta piceator; assembly: GCA_946863875.1. Classification (NCBI taxonomy): domain Eukaryota; kingdom Metazoa; phylum Arthropoda; class Insecta; order Hymenoptera; family Ichneumonidae; genus Alloplasta; species Alloplasta piceator. The sequence continues at coordinate 18,185,323 of OX333075.1, forward strand.
GGGCAAGATTTATTATTAACTTTCGAAAACAGTATGTTGACAACTTCCCAAATTTCGTTACCGTCGGCACTAAATCACAATCCAAGATGCTGCATCATACATCGCACTTCAGCCGCAGATAGTTTCAATTTCAAATCCTTCCAATGTTGGGGAGACAGCTCTGGTGGTTTATTCTTATTGTTACGTCCGAACGGGAATGTATCGATTCTGTTATTCGAAGTGTCTTCATTGAGAACTTTCAAGTCATAAGTTAAGTACTTAAGAATTAATGCGAGTTCAAGTTTACCAACACCTTCGTATAGGTCATGCATCGTATCGACCGATACATTTTTTGTTACATGAAGTTATCTACGGAATTCCAAATGCAATCTTCTTTAACTCCCCGGGTTTCTGTTAATGTTGATTCGCAACTGAGTAATTCGACACATTTTTCATAACTTTCTTTCGTTCTAAGCAATTCAGGTATTTCTCTAACTGCTATCTGAGATGTTTTTTTGTCGATTTCGCAAAGTCGGCACCAGTATGAACACGTGAAGTTCTCAACCAAATCTAATAGGCAGTTTCAACCCAAATTGTCCCCTAGTATGAGCCCTAATGCAAAATAAACTTGTTGAGACCCTTTAGAAGTATCAACAGTTATCCCTTCCCGGGCCAAAAAATTCAGTTCGTCGATTACTTTTTGAAATGCTTGTTGGTTTGCAGCAATTTTTCGATGCAACGTATTCATCAATTGACAGACAAAGATATTTTCCAGTTTACTTTGAAATTCTGGAGGTAAACACGGGATTAGTACATAAAGGGCACCAATTTTTCCACCACCCCCGGAATGACTTCCTAAGCAATTATTGCTTTCATACTCATCAAAATATAGAAACAAAGGGAAAACGGTTTTGCCGAAATAATTTTTTAAAATTCTTTGCCATATTTCACCTTGGAAAAAATTACTGATGGATTCGGTTTCACTTTGGAGATATTTTATGTATTGTGTAGTCCTTTCAAGAACATTAGTTTGTTGAAAGAATCTGTTGAGTACTGCACGGAGTGAAATAAATTGCACGTATATATTTTCCGAAGTTAGTTGTCTTACACCATCATGTAAAGCATTTCCATTGATAGTGCCACTGACAACACTTTGTGGCAATATCAAATTGCTACTACTTTGCAATTGTTGAAACCGGAAATATTCTGTATCGATATTACGCAAACTGTTACGTCTCATTGCGAAAAGATTTTCTATTTCTGAAATGACGGGAGAGGAAACTTGTTTTTGATTTAATAGTTCGATAACTGATTCTCCTAGGACATCTGTGACTTTATTCACAAAACCACGAACGTCTTCTAAACACATTTGAACACTCTTCTGTGAAAGGTCATTATCAGCGTGCCACTTTGAACTTAAAAAAAATGCACTCTGTTGAATGGTAACTTCTGGCGTTACTTTAGCCGCAAGGTCATTATTTTCAGTATTCAAACTAAGAGCATATTTTAAATATTTTTCATTCAAGTCGTCTTCTTTTGCTGAGTCATACTTGCAATACCCGTAGACAATTCAGTTTCAAAAGGCAGATTATCGTCTATTTCCAGTTCCGGAGTAAATGTCTTCAGGAGTTGAAAAGTTATCAAAGGGAAATTCACCCGATACATTAGAATCAGATTGAAGTGATTTGTCTGAGAATATTGCGTGAAATGTTCTTAAATGTTTACGGAAACTGTAAATATTCTCATATTGTCGTGTGCATGATCCTAAGCACTTATATGATCGTAGAGAATGTCCTTCGATATGATTATCTTGTACGTAAGCACTGAAAGCAACGTGACTTTCAAAAATATTTAAACATTTACACCGAAACATTTTGAAAATATTTTAAAAAAACAAAAGTCAACGATTTTTCCAGTAGAGCAAATATATGTATAACAATTACTATGCTACTGTTCAACGTTACCAAGATCCTGGACACCTATTTCACCCAATAACGAGGACACTGCTATGGGTACCATATTGGTAGCAGAGGTTATTTCAAAAATGGCTTTTTCAATAAAAATCCATGGAGATCGCGCTTCAGGCGGGTAATCACAATCGCGGGCAAAATCGACTTTCAATGCAACTTCTACAGCCCGAGCAGGTCACTCAACTGGATAATACGTATAATCGATTTACACGTACGACGCCGTCACTTGCGGCGATGGTCCAACGATGATTGGTCGCGGCTGAAAGGGAATCGCGTTAAAACCTTTCAACGTATTGCGGAGTCGATTAACGCTCTCCAAAATGTCGTTAGAAGTCTGTAAAATACCATCATCAACTAGATTGAAGATATTTGAAATTAGAACAAAAAAAAACTTAGCAAAATTTGTACACACCTCAACATAGAATATAAACCCTCCCTCGGCTTCTGGTCTCGAGGGATTCCATTTCTTTACTTTGACCGTGCTCACAACACTCCGTTTACCAGATCGTTTTCTTTTTTGACCTCTTCCATGTGGGACGATAGAGTTTGGTTTCGGAAAGCTTTTGGATAAGAGAATAAGAACAGCAGCATCCAAAGAATTCTTCTCAAGTCTACGCAATTGAAAGGCTAATTTCAAAAACGCATCATCATTTTTCCATTGTTTGACGCGGGCGCCTTGGAACAATTCCACAAGCTTGTTGCGAACTAAAGGCCAGCGCGTTGCAAAAGCATTGGCTTTTTCGGGATACTTCCTATCGAAGTCTTGTTTAAGCTAAAGAATAAAAACATGTTAGGCGAAGGAAAATTAAAAGATAAAAAAAGGAGAGAGAAATTAATTCAGAGAAAGAGACAGAGACATATACAAAGAGAGAAGAGAGAGGGAGAAAGAGATAGAGCAAGAAATTGTGTGGTCCTCCGGTGTTCATGTGACAAGAGACATTAGAAAAAATTAAAACAAATACTAAGACTGAACATGAAGAAAAAAAAACGTTGCAGGAAATGGAACTCAACAAATATGGTAAGAACTTGGTATTAAACGTATTTTATACGAACAAAAATTATCAATTGAGATACGTTTTCAGGAAAAAATACTTATTAAATAAATCTTTTTTTCACGTATATACCTATACGTATGATACGTATGATACGTTTCACATTTTCGATCTTGCATAGAATAATAAAAATTATTTTATTCTCATCATTGAGGGAAAGAGAGAAAGAAAGAGAGGAAGAGAGTGTGAGAGAGTGTGTATGTGTGTGTGTGTGTGTGTGTGTGAGAGAGAGAGAGAGAGAGAGAGAGAGAGAGAGAGAGAGAGAGAGAGAGTATTAATTACGCATACTAAAGTGTATCTAAGGTTTTGTTTTAAACGCCGGAACTCGTTGAAATAACCGTACACTTTCTCGTCACACCGTTGCCGTACGTTGAACGACTCTGCCCACTGAGGTTCTACTTCGTCTCTGGGTTCAACGTGAGTCCTCAACCATTCACATTCATTTCCCGAAAAATCTTGAGCCGCGGTTGATTCAGGATCAGCTATTCGAACGTAATAGTATTTTGTGACTTTAGGGCCAGAGATAAGTCTTTTTGACTAGCGTGAAGTTTGCCGCAACGAGTGAAGCGAGGGCCGCAACCACGCGAAACAAAAGACGAATCTCTGGCCCGTGTTGCACACGATCTTTTTTTCCCCATGGGTGATTTCAGTGTGTTTTCGCTATATGCGTGGATGGCCAAAAAGAGGCTGTTAGAAAAGGGTCCTTTTTTGGATATCCGCGCATATGGCAAAAAGGACGAAAATCATGCATGCGCGAAGAAAAAATTATTATTCTATCTAAGCGTAATTTTATATATTGTAAAACAAAAATCCATTTTTTTTCCTTGTTCATTCGAAGATTTCTGCACCTTCGATTGCTCCCTCCGAAGGTTGTCGTTTCGCCAAATTAATGCACCGTGAGCATTTATTTACTGCGGCTCCAGTGTAAAGTGCCTTATGAGGTACGTAGTATATACTACCTATCTTGTGTTTGAAAAACGAGCAGATTTCTTCTGCCAGTTGCTCATACCGTGAACGTCGCAAATTCAGGTATTCCTTTTGCCCTGAATGCTCGCGGTCAATAATTGCTCGCACCAATAAATACCGATGCGATTTTATCAATGCCTTGCCATCATTCTCCAGTTGCAGCAATTTTGCCGTTTTTGGCGTTCGCTTCAGCCAATCTCGGAGATTTGGAACCCGTGAATGATCATTTTCAAACATTCAATAAAAACTCGAAAAAAAAAGATTTCTGCTCATCTGCCCATTATTCGAACACGAGGAAAAAAACAGTTAAAATTACAGGAGTTCACAGTTCGCATTGAATTCGAGAAAAGGAAAGAGGGAGTGTACACTGTAAAAGTCATCTTTTCTGTCCTTGAGTTCGATGCTAACTGTGAACCCCTGTAATTTTAACTGTTTCTTTTTTTCCGTATGCGTGTATGTTGCTTACATTGTAATACAAAAAATTCTTACCGAAGCTAGATCTCGCTCGAGATACGGCCTAAACGACTGTTGTTGGTGCTGTCAGGGTCTCCCCAAATGTGAAAATATAAAAAAAATATATATTATATATTTCGTTCCAAAAATTAGATATTTTTAATATGTTTTTCAATATACTTCAAAGTACATGCAACATATATTAATGAATGCATATAAAATGTATACGGAATATATTTTTAAAGTATGCAGAATGTACGTTTTATATAACTCAAATATATTTTTAATTATATGCACAAATATATTATTGGATCTACGCAAAATGTATTTTTTATATAAGCAGAATATATGTCTTAACCCCCAAAAACACCAAAAATGGTGTGCAAAAATTGGAGACAAGTATACATTTACGAAAGTATCTATAGTTTAGTCTTCTTACAAAAAGTTGTGAAATAAATAGACATGAAACTCACAGCACGCATTGCCAAGCACATGTCGTTTCCCAATGTAACCTTAACTTTGCAATTAAGATTTTTGGGGTGGAGTTGGAATAAAAAAATTCGAAAAAATCTTTACGGTAAAAATTTAAAAAAATAGTGAAATCAAGTGAAAATAGTCAACAAAGAGGAATTATCAATAAAAAAAAGAATCAAAAAAATAAAAAGTACTTGGCGAGTTTTTTTACTATGCATACACTGGACATTCTGGTGTTGACTTTTGGACTGAAAAACCGTTTTGACTTATCGTCCATTAAAAACAAACTCGCCAAGTACGTTTTATTTTTTTTATTCTTTTCTTTTTATTGATAAAATCTCTTTGTTGACAATTTTCACTTGATTTCGCTATTTTTTAAATTCTTACCACAAAGATTTTTTCAAATTTTTGTATTCCAACTCCACCCCAAAAATCTTGATTGCAAAGTTAAGGTTACATCGGGAAACGACATGTGCTTGGCAATGCGCGCTGTGAGTTTCATGTCTATTTATTTCACAACTTTTTGTAAGAAGACTAAACTAGAGATACTTTCGTAAATGTACTTGTCTCCAATTTTCGCACACCATTTTTGATGTTTTATTACATACAATAGCAAGACTAATCTAGAAATCATTTATATGGCAGAACAACTTTGCCAGGTCTGTTAGTAACATTATATTAAAGCATTATAATGTTTCGGACAGTACTAACCAAACAATTGATTATAAATTATTGAGGTTTGTCTGTGGAATGGGTGCTTATCGCAAAAAAATTTACATATTTTAATGGGTCATCGCTTCCACTTCGACACGTTTCGTACATTTGGTAGATGTCAATAAGCAATTAAATGGGCCATAGAGAATTAATAACACCGAATAAACAGAGATTACGTGATTCTCTTCACGCACACAAAGATATCGACACATTTAGATGAGTGGGTCGGAAACCGCAGTGTTCTCTCTGGTTCAAGCTATATAAAAGCTCAACAAAAAACGTTTCCCGACACAAAGTTCGGCAAAACTTTGGGTATGTTACATGGGTATGAATATTTCCTCATTCTGTTATACTGGGTAGTGTATCTTAAAATTTTATTTATTCTTAATCATGTGTGAGTTGAATCAATGTATGTGGGCCATCGTGCTCCTCATCAGTGCTATGTTTGGTACGTAATTATTAGAGGATTGTAGTTTTTATTACAATCTTGTAATTGAGTTTAATTACTAATAATTGAGCAATACTATTTACTATATCCATTTTCCGTTGCAGTATCTTTAAGCACGACAGGAGGAATATTATCAACGGGAGGAGTTCCCAAGAGAAATATATCGTTTTATCTCTACACAAGAAGAAATCCTACTAGGCCACAGCGATTTTTTCCTGGTCGATCGATGCAAATGCACCAAACACATTTCGATGATAAAAAGTCAGTTCTTATCTTAACTCATGGGTTCCTCAATTCCGCTGAAAGTGCTTCATGCATTTTTGTTCGTGATGGTGAGTTTCTTCATTGGGGCGACATTACTATACAAAGAACTTCATTTTTTACCTCACCCCGAAAATACTATTTTACGGTTTAAAAAAAAATCACAATTTTACAGATCGAGAGTTGTATCATTATTCATGAATGCCAAAATCATGGCCGTAGTTAAAATAAAAGAAAAATTCTCAATTATATTGATTTTCGCAAGAATGTCAATCGTCGAATGCTTGGAAAAATACTTTTTGTTAATGTGAATGCTTCGTGAGGCCTTTTTCTGGGAATAGTACTATTGGGACAATATTCGTGAGCCATCTGGTGTTACATTTTGAAATTAAAACCGGGGTGCATCGCTCGTCAAACGTAATAATTAACATTAGTGGTTTTGAAACATTGAACAAAAATGTCAGAATTAGGTGGTGTTTACATCTCGCGAACCATCTAAAAAAATAATTGTATGTTCCGTACATGGATGTGAGAGTTCTTTTCCAAAAAACCGCGTATCGACTTTCTATAATTTTCCCCAAAAAAATGCACGTTGCGTATACGTAAATTTTTTTTTCGGTTACATGGAAAAAGTGGAGCAACTCCAAGCATGGAAAAACGCTTTGAGGATTTATATCTTGTAGAATATGCTACTTGACTCATACTTAAACTCAAAAAACGCATTTTACCGGGTGAGTAAAATTTGTTTTTTAGGTTAAGCATGGGTCAAGTAGCATATTCTACAAGATATAAATGTTACACTAAGAAAAGAACAAAATTTCGATGACTAGGAGTTGGACCAGACCATTGGCAAATATCAGGAATAGTTAGAACTACCATTATCGGCTGTTAATATTCATAACTTATATTATATTTACACGGTAAGCCTACTATTACACTGTTTAGACAGTCGACTGCATCCCAGTCTGCGCCATATGTAATTTGGCCACGCCTCCATGTCAGATCCCAATATCCGGGGCGCCAAGTTTTGACCGTTTATTCCTGATATTTGAACAAAAATGACAATTTCAAGAATACAGAATTTGCCGTTTCGGCATCCTTTAAGAATTATGAGCACTGTGAGCGGTAATCGGAAGTCCGCTAAAATCAATGATTGTTGTTGGCTCATGGGTACAATATCTTTATTTGATCACAAATAATGGAAATTGACCAAGTAAGCTTCAAAAAGTGTTTGTTTAGTATTGCTTCAAGGGCAAAAAGTTATTCTGCTGCACTGAGAAGAAAAAATTGTTGAATGAACTAAATCTTTAGTCACATACGCACGACTAAATATTTAGTTGTACAAATCCAAATTTTGTTTCCTGAATCATATTTTGGTCAACTGAAACGCAGAATTATTCAAGAAACTAATTATTTAGTTAGGCCCATTAAACATTTAGTCGTGCGTATGCAACTAAAGATTTAGTTCATTCAACAATTTTTTTCCCAGTGTGTGGCCGATGAGAGCAGGACGTTTTGGTATGATCGTTTCGGCATAATCTACAAATCCACGTATCTCGTGGATGCACGCACCCTACAATTCGACGCACTACACGCGATGCCTAAACCCACTCCACGATCCACCTAATCTACAAATCTACGAACAAAATCAACTTTTAGCATTCTTTACATTTTGTTTATTTTTACTTGATAACTCCAAATTCATTATCAAATCTTGGCACCACTGAAATCGTACTTTTGCCAAAAAATATATTAGCTCATACAAATTTTAACACCCACGCTCAACCTTTAAAGGGTCGAATTTTGGAAAATACTGAAATACAAGTTGAATTATTTGTATTGTAGAGTATTTACGCCAAGTTTCAATCAAATCTGATCAGAAAATATGCCTTCTCATAAGCTTTAACACCTCTGTTCACCCCCTTAAGATCTATTTTCGACTTTCATCACTCTGAAAAAGTGTTTCTTTTGGCCGAAATATCAATGTCACGTGGTCAAAAGTTAGCGCCCCGGATATCGTAATACTGCCATTTTTCTTATCAAAGGAAATAAATTTTAAGAGTAAGAACTGAACATAAAAAATAAAACGAAAAAAGAGTAAAAATTACTATACGTTTACGAATGTACAAACTTCTAACTTTTTTCACGTCTTTATCAAAATGATCGCTGAAAATTGTTCATATTTCTTATTCCCGCAGCATACTTAAAATACGTCGATGGAAACGTGATAATCGTTGATTGGACAAAAATCACTGGTAATTACAACTATTGGAAAGCAGCAGAGAAAGTCCAATTTATGGGAAAATACGTTGCCAGGGTGATTGACTATCTAAGCTGGAGGGCTAATTTGAATGTTTCGAAAACTATACTTGCCGGTCATTCATTGGGAGCTCACGTGATGGGAATCGCTGGTTATCACTCTAGAGGTACCATCAAGAGGATAATTGGTAATGTATAAATCAAATATAAAAAATTATGTAATTTCGAAAATTAATCGACATTTTTTCTTCAATCACTGATATATATTTTTGTTGAATTGACAGGATTTGATCCAGCTAGTCCGATGTTTAATCTTTCCCCTCCGGGCGAGCGAATCAGTACTCTCGACGCGGAGTATGTACAAATTATTCACACGAGTGCTGGTTTCCTGGGCTTTATGGAACCGATCGGTCATGCGGACTTTTATCCCAACGGTGGAAAATCTCAACCTGGCTGCCCTTTCGACGTAACGGGCAATTGTTCCCACGGTCGTTCATTCGAATTTTTCGCTGAATCAATGAATCCACGTCAAAGATTTCGTGCCAAATTATGTGCAAGTATGGACCAAATGAAGAATCGTCAGTGTACTCAAACGAATAGTGTGATGGGTGGTATCGATTCCAAGCCCCGAGGAATTTACTACTTAGAAACAAATCCCACGTCACCTTATGCAAGGGGATAATCAACGTCTCTAAGAGTGGAAAAATATGTTATTTATAAATTTTTATTACTATTTTTTGTGTGGACTTTTAGCATCTTTGATTCGAAATCCCAAATCAGTCTCATACAGTCCCTCAACGCTCAAAGATCGAGAGTAATGGACAATTGAAGATGATGAGAACTGCACAAAAAAGGGCAAATTTTTTTACCACACACAATTGCCAAATGAACAAATCACAGATGTGCGCAAATAGCCACTTGATTTATTAATACTCATAACAAGTTTCATGTAAAGGCACAAACAACGGAAAAAATATTTCTTTATTATCTAGTAAATCTCTAAACATCATCTTTTTTTAATTTTTTTCGCGTCATATTATTTTTTTTTGTTTTGTTCTCACATTCATACATTTCGTTGATACAGTTAATAATTTATAAATTTTGCGTTTCAACATTTGTTTCTTTCTTCCATTCAACCTCAAAAAGAAAATATATTGGTGAAGAATAATCGAAGAATATCTTAAATAACTAAATACACAACCCTTTCATCGTAAGAAAGTTTTGTTTCCCGTAGTAAAAAACTCCATTGAATCGCCAATGGCAACCAATGGTCCTCATACGACTCCATTGGACAATGAATGGGGACCCATTGAGATTTCCGCATTTGCCAATGGCGTACAGGGCTGACCATTTATCAGTGAATGGGTATCCATTGAACATCAAATGCGGATGAATTGAACGATCATCATTACTCAATGATGCTCATTGGAAAGCCAATGCGGATGAATCGAATGATCATCATTACTCAATGATGCTCATTGGAAAGCCAATGCGGATGTATCGAGCGATCAGCATTGCCCAATGGTGTCCATGGGAAGGTAAATGCTGATGAACGAAATGATCCGCTTTACCCAATGATGTCCATTGGAAAGTCAATGCGGATGCACGGAAAGATCAGCATTTCCCACAGATGTTCATTGGAACCCAAATGCGGCTAACGATGAAATGATCAGCATTTACCAAGGATACCCATTGAATAATAAGTAACTACGAATTATACAATGATCAACATTTATCAATAATGTCACTTCATTGACGACTGATCGAATGATGAGCAGCATTCGTTAACGATGTTGCAATCCATATTCGAGGTTCAATGCAGAACAATTGAACCCATCGATCGATGAGAATTTTTCCGAATGCGATATTTCTCAAACGGCGGTGAATTAATAAAATTAAGTAAGAGTAGATGTCGCTGATTCTCATATATGAACCAAATATTTTCTTCAATTGTAATAAATGCTGATGATTATATCGATGGTCAATCAGTTTAAAATATAATATAATAGTTTAAAATAAAATATAATATAATATATTTAAAAAAAATATATTATATACTGCTCATCAAGTGCGCGTACGTTTGGGATAAATGATTTTTAAAACCGTTTATTTTTAACATATACACATAATTTTATCAGTCCCTCTCAACTCGATTTGTGAGAGGAGAAACGTATATACTTTCATTATCAATCGTCATCTGAATACACTTACAATCTATTTTCTCAATTCTGAGCTTCAATAATTTCTATTAAATGTAATATATATATATATACATATATATATATATATATATATATATATATATGATTGCTATATGATTGCTATATATGATATATGATATAATTATTGGTCGTTATGCTAATATTAGCATTATGATTAACCTTACCTACTGATTATTTAATGTGTAATTCCATGTATATATAGCAATCATATGAAAGAATCTCCATTGATGATCCCATTTATTCCCCATTGCCAAAATAACCAATGAGGATGAATGCCGAATTGTCTAAAGGGATTGTCTCCATTGAATCCCCATTAGATAATTCCCATTCCGTTTCAAATGGGGAATTCAATGGCGAAAATCCCCTTAGGCAATTCGGCATTCATCTCCATTGGTTATTTTGGCAATGGGGAATGAATGGGGATTTTTCAATGGCGACGAATGGAGTTTTTTACTACGGGAGACTCGAGATATTATACATGCAGTAATGATCCTCAGGATATAGTAAGATAGACGAATTTCTGGCTTCTTCTCGTTCCCCAATTGACTCTAATCATTGTTGAAGGTGTCAATTTACTTTGCGATTCGGTAGCACCTGGTATAGCGTCACGTATGCACGTATAAACGTATCGAATAATTTTATTGTAAGAAACTTTGACGCTACGAGTTATACCCATATACGATACATTCAACCCTTCGACTATTTGCTTTTATTTAGGTTTTTTTCTATGATATTGTTCGTTTTATCTGGATTCTTAGCATCAAACTTCGTGAAGGTCTTAGAGAATTTTTTGTTCCCAGAGTGGCGGGCAATAATAAGTTACGTCCAGACCTAAAGATCTTCAGCTGTGACATGTGCATCTTGAAATAATTTTTTAGTGTTTTCACGTTGTATCACGAATTCGGAATATTCAACAGTTTCTAAAGTACAAATTTGTCTTTGCAGCTCGTCGCCTATCCAGTTCATTAATAATTATTATAAAGGTTTATTCCCCGGTTTTAAGTAAGCTCCGGACTTTAGGGACGTTTCCAAAACAATACAAATCTCCCATTCATTCAACATGAATATTTTGTTACGGAAAAAAGAATAGCATTTATAAAATTGATGAATGTTCAATTTGCAGTAAGTACAGATGTATAGAAAAATAGACAGGTAATGAATCAATTGCAAATGCTTCTCGTTGAAAGATATATATATAATATATGTGTATATAAAACATATACTTGCTACGTAAATATAATAAATTCCAAACGCGAATTACCAATGTATTGTAGAATCTTAGCACCGTCTTCTCACGAGCCTAGAGAAGAACGCCAATGTCATGATTGCCCGCTTCGAGGGCAATTTTCAGTGCCGAACTACCGTCGACATCGAATATGGAAGAATCGCAGTCCAGATGAGACAGCAGAAGTCTCACGATGTAAGTATGCCCGTGCTCGGCAGCGCACATTAAGGGCGGGGTAAAGTATTTAAAATTTTTTTTTTCATTTTTTTTTAATGAATGCATAATATCTCAAGAATATTGTGTTAAAATTTCAAGTCGATCGGAGTAAAATTGACGAAGTTATGAGTATTTGAGCGTCTATTGCTCCATGCTGGGTTTTATACCTGGGCGGCAGCTGCGCGGCGCGCTATTGTTTTTTCATCATATTGTTAATAACATTTTGGAATTATTATTATGCAAAATTAATCTTTTGAGTACCTTTAATATGCATGAATTTTCTCAGATTTTTATGCAATCGAGAAGTGTTCTCAAACTTATGTGCAATGAGCGCTAAGCGACCAAACTCTTCTGCGTTTTTCAAACCGTTTTTCTGAGACTTGTCATATTTGAAGTCCGTGTACACGATAACTCAAAATCTACTGGACCGATCGCTTTGAAATTTTGCACAGTACTTCTTCACATAATTCACCAGGTATTGCCGAGAGCTTTATTGTTTTTTTTAATCATTACTAATTTTTCAACAACAAATTAGCCGATTTTTTTTAGCGAAAATCGGGTTTTTGGCTCCCAAGTGCTACGAAAAATCGAAAGATCGAAAAAAAAAATCCTTCTGTCATTACCTCGAGAAACATCTCCTTTAACAAATGCATTTTGATTTTTTGTTTCAGATGATTCTGTTGCGAGTTATGGCGTACACCGCAAACCAACTTTTTTTCGAGGTGCCTCCGGGGTTTAATTTTCACTCGCTCAATTTTGAATATTTTGCAATGCAAATTTAGGAGAATGTTGTTCAAATGTTACTTCATTATATGTAAATTTTTCAATAAACGAACACTATCCGTTACGCAAAAAAAAAATCTTAAAAACATGCCTTTTTTCGCCGAATTAACTTTACCCCGTCCTTAATATGGATGTCTCCTGGCCTAGTAACCAAATGTAAGGAACTGCAAAACGCATTATGTGCCTGCGGGACACGGTGGTACCTACTACAGTTTGGGAGATATTCGCTATGTTACGACTATCCCTTGTTATAATTGTCCCCGGTCTCCCCTACGTATATTACTATTATTGTATACAAATATAATACACACTAGTAATAAACAAGAAATTTCACGAAATACGGGCTGAAGGACCCCGGTCGAGGGCCCATTGGTCAAAGGGAGGAAAAAAATGTAAACAAATATATGTAACTACGAATTGTATGCACCGGACCAATAAAAATCTTGTACTACTACTATACAAATATTTATTCCACCATCTCTTTCGTATTACAGTGATTAGAAAATAATGATCCAGATTGGGTAACACCGATCTTCGTCAACGCACCGATTTTCGGTATCAAAGCGTAGCATTTTTCCTCGAACAGTCAAGCATTTGATCGTCGTAAAAAATCGATTTTTTGCCATTTTTGTTACAGTAAATCATGTTTTTCCAAAAAACTTGTCATACAAATGAGCTTTTTGTGAAATATTTATAGTTTCCGACATCATATTTCACGTTCTACTCAACCGATTAGCTTCAAATTTTTTACCGATCTTCAATTTATTACTCTCTATCTCCCCTTCCACTTTTGTATCAAAATAATTTTGTTTAGTATTGCAAAAAAATTAAAAACTATAAAAAAAAGAGTCGAAAGAAGCCTTTTTTGTTCAGGCAGCCGCCATTTTGTGAATTTTTTTTTCCAGTTTTTTTTGTCAAGGCTTTAACGATTTTTTTGCTAATTAAGAATCTTTTTTATAATTTTGTATCGGATTACTAGAAAGGTTGCAATCATGTCAACCAGCACATCCCTTTTTTTTACCCCCAACTTTCCCATCTTATAACTTATCTAATTTTTATTTTTTTTCTCGAAATTTTCTTTGCTCATTGTCAAAATACTAATAAATATGTTGTAAAAAAATAGTAATTTTTTTTTATCGAGTTCGACAAAACGCTTAAAATCTATGTCCCTAGACTAGAATATCGCTTTAAGAATAGTATACACATGCGTTATGAATTCAGATTATTAAATCAATTCACACTTTGGAATTTTCTTTGGTGAACGCTGAATTCGCTGAAGTATCAACTCGAATGGTCGGTTAATGAAGCCTATCAGGGAATTGGGACGTTTACCTTAAAAAGTGAAAAACAGAGGGCGTTTTTTTTTCAATAGAAGTTTCTAGTCAAAAAATTTAGAATTCTTTTAATTTCCAAAGTTTTATCTTCAAAATACTGGAATTCCAGACGTGTTGTACTTTCCAAAGAAGTAACGTGAAAATAAACTTTTGCGTAAGTAGAAGACATTCTCAACTAGTCTAAAATCATTTTCAGCGCTGCTATATAATGTTAATAATATTTATTCTCAATAACGCATAAGAAAGTGTACTTGAACCACTCATCAATCTGGCAATTACTTTTGCACGCTTTTTTGCTATATTTCTCGATACTTGTGATATAATTATTGATAACAACATATATCTATTGGATAATTTTTTTTAAATGTCTCCTACGAGCTTTTTGTTGGTATTTTTTGCTAAAAAATCCGTAAACTAATAATTTAAGATAAATCCCCAGGTACTGAGAGAAGATAATTTTGAATGATGAATACACTGACCGAGACAATGATAATCGTGTTCGATTTTCCTATCTGATTATTAACCGATCCATTTGCGTAAGGACCGATTTTTGAGGCATAAGCAACAACGTGGGCAACGTAATTTTGCTCGTGGGTCGTGTGAAAGAGATGAGCCCAGGGTCCTTGAATGAATCAATTAATTATGGAATTAATGTTGAAAATTAAATTCATATAAATTCAGGATTTTATTAATGTAATTTAATTCATTGAAAAAAATTATTAACCTGTTGCGTAAACGCCCACGTCACCGCCACCATGATGAGCCTCGTCACTTATAATCGTGGCCTGTTGACTATATCGAAAATCCGCCGTATTATTTTTCGACGGATCCTTTCTCGTGATATTGCCTTCATTCACCTCGTATGCAAAATTGTTTGGTCCACCGGTACTGTAAGTGAGGCTGGTATACGGTATTTTGTCGTATCTCGATGTTTGGGCTACGCCTGAAAAAAAATCAAATATTCTTGCCGATTTCCGATCATTTTCAATTCGTGATTGAATCAAATTTTTTGTAAATTAATTTTTAACCATTATTACGATTTCTGTATTCCTGACTCAATTTCTGATAGAACCAAACCGTGAAATTTTCTTGAAGGCGAAGAAAAATTTCAACATTTTTGCCGACTCTACAAATTAATCTTTCATAATTTTCGATTTTTTTTTTACGAAAACAATAATTAAGATACGATAAGATTCCAACGTATTTTTCTTTCTATTACATATGTTTTTTGAAGTTTTTGGAAACTTGATTAAGTACAACGAATAGTTTTTAAAAATTTTTAATTTTCAAATATCTACCTTGCGCGATATTTTCATCGTTTTTTGAAAATGTCAAGATTTAAAAAAGTCCTTGAGTGATTCTTTGAAAATTTATTAGCGATTGTGCCTGTTACGTAGTGCATATATGAAAAAAATTGCACTTAATAGTAGTAAAGTTACAAAAGTAAATCTGGTCTCAATATTGTTTCGAAAATTAAAAAAAATTTTTTTACTCTGAAGTCCCGAAAAGCTTTTTTACAAACTAAATTTTAATTGCACCTGCCGAAGATCCCATCTGCATAAAAAAATAAAGCTTGATAGTTGCAGCGTTGCAAAAACTAGTGATGACAGGCATGTTCTGAAAATTTCAAAAAAATTTTAAGCTGAACTCTTCAATGCTTCTTTCAAATTCGAATTCAACTGTACATATCACAGACCCCAGAGCTGGGTTAAGTACCGGAAAGTATTTCAAAGTACAAGGTACAGAGTACCGTAAGTACTTGAAGTGTCAAGTACCGTAAGTACTTGAAGTATAAAGTACCGGCAGAACTTGAAGTACCACGTACTCATTACTGCGGAAGTACTTGAAATTTAAAGGACTTGGAGTACTTGAAAAATCAAGTACCAAGTATCAAGTACTTTCCAAGTTTTCAGGTCTATTTCGTAAGGTCTAGTACTTATTTTTGATTTCTTATTCTCATTTGTTTTGTATTCAAGTACTTTTTGTACCAAAAGATATTTTCACCTTGTTCAATGCACTGAGATTAGATTAGGCAGATTTGAACAGAAGTTTTTACACAAAGAATTTAAGAAAATTCAAGAATAGCATTGACCATTGTAATTATGTTGATACATGGATTTTTAAAACTACTCCAAATTCGTGTTCGTCTTCAAAAAACTGTCGTAGGTGAAAGTTAAGGGACAAAGGTCCATACGTCACGAAATATTATTTTCAATCGTATTCAAAGGCTTTATACATGCACCCATTAGCAAGGCACATTTAAAAGTACCTGATACTTGTACTTGAAAAAGTACTTGAAGCACAGAAAAGTATTTGAAATTTTGAACACAATAATTGAAGTATCGGCTGAATACTTGAAAAATGAAGTACAATACTTGAAATACTTTTTGCGACGTACTTGAAGTACTTTTTGCGACGTACTTAAAGTACTTTTGAAGTACTTCAAGTACCGGGTACTTCGAGTACTGCTCAGCTCTGACAGACCGCTACTGCACAAAAAATTAAAGCTCGAAAGCTGCAGCACTGCAAAAACTAATGTAAAACTAATGTAAAACTAATGTAAAGACTAATGACAAGCATTTTTCGTAAATAAAAATTTGTTTGGACCCAAATCCTGCGAATGGTTCCTCCAGAATTCAGTGAAATTCGTTCTTGTCATTCGCTGCAGTTGAACAAAAAAGTTAAACCGAAGAACTGCAGAATGGTGAAAGTTAGAGAATCAACATTAAGTTTCGTGACTTTTCTTACATTTGATTCCGGGATGTTCTGGGACATTTTGAATATAATTAGCATAAAATCCTCGAAAAGAGATGTTTTGATGCAAAAAAAACTTTCGTTATGAAGAAGTGAGACGCGATTTTCGGGTGATTCACTATACAGAAAAATGACCTGTGAAGAAAAAATAACTCGATGGAGTTAGTTGATGAAAAAAACGATAATTCATAAAGTACCAAGGATGGAAGATCCGCGAGGTGCATAACCATTGAAGCTCATCGAGTGCGTATGATCGCTGGTTACGATTACGAGAGTATCCTTGAGATCGATGAAATTCAAGGTCGCGTTAATTGCGTCGGATAATCGGACAGTTTCAAGGAGAGCTTGAGCAGCATGACCTCGATGATGACCAAAATCAATGAGACCACCTTCGACCTTGCACAAATAAAAATAAAATTGTCTTCGAATACGGGATCAAGAAAAAAAAAATTTCGATTACCACAAGAACGTAGCCATTGGCCGATTTCGACAGAATCTTAAGGGCAGCCAAAGTCATGTCCTCCAAGCTCGGTTGACCGTCGGGACCAGGTTCACGCTCCCAGTCCATGGCAATGTGACCATTTGCGAATATCCCAAGTACAAAATCGACATTCTCGCGATTGAGCCTTCCCAATTCCTCGTTATTCTGAACAATCGCGTATGAATAATTTCTCGCCCATTTGTCATTTTTCCAATCGGTCATCAAGTCTCTACCGTCTTTGCGATAGCATGACCATGTGTCTATGGGATCGTATTTCGTTCCATTCACGTGCGATTTCATCACTTGTCGACCACCGCCCATTATCACCTGATTGGTGAACAAACTTCTCAGACAGAAGAAAAACCCTCGAAGAAAAAATACCACAATTATTTGGTTTCATATTCAGGGACGGAGAACTTGCATGTTTTTGAAATTTTTTTTTTTCGAATCGAGGGTGAAAAATTATGAATTTCCCGAAAAATATATTTTTGAGCAACATTAATGCTGCAAAAATTGTTTCTTTTGCACTATTTTTTCTCGGTAAATTCGAATTGGTAACCATATTGTTGTACTATCCAACTATCAGCACCGCCAGTGTCTCCTCCGGGAACAACATTGTAAACAGTTTCTGCGCTGGGTGCGTAGAGAAGCTAACCTATAACATTAGGGCGATTTTTTTTTTACTTTTTTTATTTTTTTCACTCCCCACCTAAAATGTTGTTGCATATGTCTGAAAGAAACTACCCTGAAAGTTGCAGCCCTTAATATTAATATTAAGTACTCGCCCTTCGCGTGAAAAGATTTCCCATCTAAAATACACGTAAAGAAAAAACTTTTTTCTTCAAATTGCTATAACTCCGCGGCATTTTATGCTATCATATTGTCCTTGGTCGCAATTTACGCAGAATTGAACGTTCTTCAAAAGTGTCCTGAATAGCATAAGTGTAATTTACACTGGTGAGATGGTACGAGTCACTAAAGTTGATTTTGACCCACACTTCTCGTTTTTTTGCTGTTATTTTTGAAATGATCAGCGTTGTCGAAAAATTGCAAAGGAAAGTTTTGTTGGAAATTTAATTTCCTACAGAAAAGGTCCTTTAGACCTACTTGCGAAAATTGATATTTCTTGAGATATTGGACCTTAACTTGGTTTTGGTATACAATTTTTATGGTTTATTCAACCAAAAGTTTCAATTTTTTGATATTCTATATCATATCACCATATCACATATCATATCACCAGTGGCGAATTGATATGGAATATCAACAATTAAGAACTTTTGGTTCGATAAACCGTAAAAATTTTATACCGCAAATAAATTAAGGTTCAATATCTCAAGAAATATCAATTTTCTCAAGTAGGTCTAAAGGACCTTTTTTGTACGAAATTAAATTTCCAACAAAACTTTCCTTTGCAATTTTTCGATAACGCTGATCATTTCAAAAATAACAGAAAAAAAACGAGAAGTGTGGGTCAAAATCAACTTTAGTGACTCGCACCATCTCACCAGTGGAAATTACACTTATGCTGCTCAGGACACTTTTGAAAAACTTTCAATTCTGCGTAAATTGCGATCAAGGACATTATGATACCATAAAATGCCGCGGAGTTATAGCAAGTTGAAGAAAAAAGTTTTTTATTTACGTGTATTTTAGATGGGAAATCTTTTCACGCGAAGGGCGAGTACTTAATATTAATATTAAGGGCTGCAACTTTCAGGGTAGTTTCTTTTACACATATGCAACAGCATTTTGAGTGGGGAGGGATGAAAATTAAAAAAAGTCGAAAAAAAATCGCCCTACTATAACATACATGGGAAATTCCACACCAAATCGACCACTCTTAACCCCAACCCCGTTCGATTTGGCTGAAACTTTTTTACCTTTTTTTTACCCTTTAAAAAAGATTTTTCAGAATGTTCCAGATTTTTTTACCAAATCGTGAAAAATTTATAAATAAAAAATAAAATTGCTCTTTATCGTTCAAATATTTATAACTTTTTCCAAAATTGACTTATCAGGAAGTTTGTTTATTTAAAATTTTTGTTTTTAAATGTACTTTTCAGAAAAATATAGGAACAAATTATTCAGACTGATCTGCAACGTTTTATTTTTGAATTCTTGGAAAAAAACGAAAATTTCTGGTGATGGTCACTTAATTTTTTTTTCATTAGAAACTTCGGCATTTTTTGCAAATTCTTTGAGATTTTCGAAGTGGGGTTTTTTCGTTTTCTATTTCTTTTTCAACTCACTTTATTTTTTATGATATTACTCTGAGGGTTTTGGAAGATTTAGAGAGAACCTCAATGTTTGAAAAAAATAATAATTAATGAAATTGAAAGTGCTCATCATCGAAAAAATGTCAATGTTTTTCGAAAAAATAAGAAAAAAAAATAAAAGATTATAGTTATGAATAATTTTTGTACATTTTATATGAAAACTATAGGGTCCTACACGGGCGCGTACCACTGTTTTACTATCGGCGCTTCAGCCAAAAATCTTTCATGCTTGAGTCACAGAGGATTCGCATTGCCTAAGAAAATTGAATATGTTATTCGCGATAAGTGCCTTGCCAAAAAAACCATTTCGAGAAACTTGAAAATTTGTAAAATCGATGAAAAAATGAAAATATCGTCACTTTTGTTCCAAGCATAATTCAGCATGTACCTTGACCATATACTGAAGACACCGCCGTTTTATTTCGGTCTCTCTGACGTCTCTTTCTCTTCGCCTGATCCTCCAAATTCATAAAAGCAATATTTTCGCCTATTTCTGTTGGTGATTTCTTTTTTATTTATGCATATTCGTGATCAGCGGTCAATTTCCTCTCGACATAAAGCTCCTGAGGTGGGAATAAAATTGAATAGAAAAAAAATGATTTTTCGGCGCCATGAAGCCTGTCCATTTGCCCAGCCACTTTTGCTGATCCATGACCCCTCGGCTGAAGGTCAAATTTTTTGTTCGTTATTCAGAGGTTCGAAGCGTGTGTTTTCGATCGCATACAACATGGGCAACACGAATACGCTATTTGCGACCATAAACCTCCTCACGGATCATGCTCCAAAGTACCAAAAAGCATTTTTAAAGGCTTGAAAATTAAAAAAAAATTCTCGTCGTTTTCGTTGCAAACATAATTTAGCGTGTATCTTGACGATATACTGAAGACAATGCCATTTTATTTAGCTCTTATCGACCTCTCATTTTCTTAGCCTGAACCTGCAAATGCATAAAAACAGTGTTATTGCCTATTTTTCTCTTCATAATTTCTTCTTTATTCATGCATATTCGCCATCAGCGATCTATTTACCACCGATATAGCCCCTGAGATATAAACAAAAATCAATAGAAAAAAAAATGATTTTTCGGCGCTATGAAGCCTGTCCATTTGCAAAGCCACATTGGCTGATCCTTGACTTTGGCTTGAGATCAAATTTTTTTTACGTCCTTCAGAGCTTCAAAGTATGTGCTCTCGATCGCAAATTTCCTGGGAAACACGAATACGACATTTGCAATACTTAAATTCCTCACGGATCATGCTCAAAAGTGCCAAAAAGCATTTTTAGACGCTTGAAAATTTTAAAAATAGAAAATTAATAAAATTCTCGTCGTTTTCATTGCAAACGTAATTCGGCGTGTATCTTGATGATATACTGAAGACAATGCTATTTTATTTAGCTCTTTCCGACCTCTCATTTTTTCAGCCTGAACCTCCAAATCCATAACAACAGTGTTTTTGCCTATTTTTCCCTTAAAAATTTCTTCTTTATTCATACATATTCGTCATCAGCGGTCAATTTCCCATCGATATAGCTCATTCGATTTGAATAAACATGATCAGAAAAAAAAGATCTTTCGGCGCCATGAAACCTATCTATTTGCAAGGCCACTTTGGCTGATCCTTGACCCCTGCTGAAGGTCAAATTTTTTTTTGTCATTCAGAGGTTCAAAACCAGTGTTTTGGATCGGAAATTTCCCGAGCAACATGAATATGCTATTTGCGATTTTCAAATTACTCAGGGATCATGCTTGAAGGTGCGATAAACTATTTCGGGACTCTTGAACATGTGAAAATTCGATGGAAAAATGAAAATATCGTCATTCTCGTTCCAAACATAATTCAGCATGTATTTTTACGATATACTGAATACAATGACGTTTTATTTCTCTCTCTCTCCGATGTCTCATTTTGTTGTAGCTTGAACTTCCAGATTCATAAAAACAGTGTTTTCGCCTATTTCTCTTGGTCATTTTTTTTTTATTCGTGCATATTCGTGATTAGCGGTCAATTTCCCATCGATGTAGCTCATGAGATGTGAATGAAAATAATTATAAAAAAAAGGGATTTTTCGGTGCCATGAGGCCTGTCTATTTGCAAAGCCAATTCGGTTCATCCTTGACCCTGGCTAAAGGTCAATTTTTTTTTCATCATTTATAGGTTCAAAGTGTGTGATTTGGATCGAAAATTTTCCGGGCAACACGAATATCCTATTTGCGATACTAAAATTCTTCATGAGTCATGGTTAAAATTGCCAAAAACCATTTCGAGAGGTGTGAAAATTTGAAAATTCTCTCTCTCTCTCTGACTTCTCATTTTCTCATTCTGATCTTTCAAATTCATAAAAAAAGGGTTTTTGCCTGTTTCTCGTGGGAATTTTAATTTTATTATTGCTTATTCGTGATCAGTGGGCGAGATTGGCACATTGTCAAAATTTTAAAGTGAAGGGTTGAAACGAAGTGTTAAAAAAAAACATGAAACTCATTTCATCACAAATTAAGTGCTTAAAATTTTTTAAAAGCCTCTTATTTCTCCAACAATCAACCAAACAACAATTTTTTTCATTTTCTTTGTTTTCAAATGTAGTTAAAAAAAAATAAAACCATAATTCAGAACTATCTTCTATTTTTAAATAATAATATTGAAGAATATTATATCACAGGTTATATAATGTATATTATAGGCTAGATTTTTCGCGAGCAGAAACTGATTACAATGCGACGTAGTTCCTGGATGCGACACTGGCAGCACTGATAGTTGGGTACAACAATATGGTTGTCAAGTCAAATTGACCGAAAAAAATTAGTGTAAAAGAATAGTATATTACGATATGAGTGCGATGAAACTTTTTCAAACGAGAAACGTTTGCAGCATAAGCTGAAGGCGAATGTTGCAATCACACGAGTTGAGAACAAGTTTCTCGCACTAGTATCGTACGAAATTTTATTGTACGAGTGCGCAAAGTGTCACTTTGCGCACGGAGTGCAATAAAATATTTTTGCAGCGTTAATGTTCCATTTAAAAAAAACTGCTCTGGGAAATTCATTATTTTTTACCCTACTTTCGAGTCGAATAGACAAAAATAGATATTTCAGATGCATGCAAGTTCCCTATTCCTCAACCCCCATTTTGGGAAATCGTGAAGTTCTATACATGAATCCTCATAGTACAAAATCATAGATCTATGTATGAGGATAAAAAAAAATCAGACTTTTCTTTTTTGTCTGGTTTTCCTTCCATTTATTAACGAGCAATGTCCTGCAAAATATCTTCGATCCTCACATGATTCCCTCACAATAGACAAAAAGAAACTGGCCTAAAAAATTCTTCAAGAATGAAGTGTGTTTCTAGGATTTTTTTTTGCCCGAGATTCCATTAACTCTAATAATAGAAAATCATGAATTAAAGTATCATGATGAAAAAAATAAAATCTATCAGACCTTTATGTTCTTTCCTGGTTCATCCTCCACTAATTGACGAGCTATGTCCTTGCATTTCTTAGCTGTTTCCGGCATTTTTGCCTCGCACTCCCATCCCCTGTCTGCACAGTGAGCATAAAGGGGTGCTGGCGTAGCGTGGGTTACTCTTGTCGTTGTGACAAAACCTGTTAATTAGGAAGAATTAATTATGCGCCCAAATAATGAAAAAAAAATCTGTAAGCATATGAGGTATTCCATACCAAGCTGACCAATCCGTGGACCCGACCATTTATAATTTTGTTGAAAATTTTCTATTTTTTTGTACGTACTAAAAGCAGTCTCTCAGAATTTTTTTAGATTTTTGTCTTAACCCAACTAACCATAATAAATTGTTCGAAATTTGACAAATTTTTTTTTCAAATGCTCATAACTTTTTAAAAACCGGAGATATCAAAATAAAACAGAAGATCATTTTTTTCCGCCTTGAGTTGCAGTTGTATAAAAAAATACAAAAAAAATATCAATATTTATTTTTATACGTCTTTTGAAGTTTTAAACACAAAATATATATTTTTTTTCAACTTGGACGCTTTTTATTTTTTTGAAAAAATTCACCACTTTTTAAGAGACATCTTTACAGATACTAAAAAATTGGTAGTTTGTGCTTCTTATAACTTGTATTTTTTTTCTATTTTTTACCGCGTGTGAACTAAGGAATCGTGTTTCCTCCTTGAATTAAAAAATAGAAAAAAATACAAGTTATGAATATCACAAACTGCTAATTTTTTGATATATGTAAAAATGTCTTTTAATACGTGGTGAATTTTTTCAAAAAAATATAAAGGGTCCAAGTTGAAAAAAACAATATTTTGCGTTTAAAACTTCACAAAATATTTATTTTTTTTCAACTTGAACCCTTTTTATTTTTTTGACAAAATTCACCACTTCTTAAAACACATTTCTACAGATACTAAAAAATTGGCTGTTTGTGATATTCATAACTTGTATTTCAAAAATAGAAAAAAATACAAGTTATGAAAATCACAAACTGCCAATGTTTAAAAAATAAAAAAAGTACAAATTATGAATATCACAAACTGTCAATTTTTTAGTATCTGTAAAAATATCTTTTAAAAAGTGGTGAATTTTTTCAAACAAATAAAAAGTGTCCAAGGTGAAAAAAAACAAAATTTTGTGTTTACAACTTCACAAAATATTTTTTTTTCAACTTAGACGCTTTTTATTTTTTTGAAAAAATTCACCACTTTTTAAAAAACTCTTTTACAGATACTAAAAAATTAGCAGCTTGTGATATTCATAACTTGTATTTCATAAATAGAAAAAAATACAAGTTATGAAAATCACAAGCTGCCAATATTTAAAAAATAAAAAAAGTACAAATTATGAATATCACAAACTGTCAATTTTTTAGTATCTGTAAAAATATCTTTTAAAAAGTGGTGAATTTTTTCAAACAAATAAAAAGTGTCCAAGTTGAAAAAAAAAAAAAATTTTGTGTTTACAACTTCACAAAATATTTTTTTTTTTCAACTTAGACGCTTTTTATTTTTTTGAAAAAATTCACCACTTTTTAAAAAACTCTTTTACAGATACTAAAAAATTGGCAGCTTGTGATATTCATAATAACTTGTATTTTTTTTCTATTTTTTAATTCAAGGAGGAAACACGATTCCTTAGTTCACACGCGGTAAAACATAGAAAAAAAAATACAAGTTATGAGAAGCACAAATTGCCAATTTTTTAGTATCTGTAACAAATTTTTTTCACAAGTGGTGAATTTTTTCAAAAAAATAAAAAGGGTCCAAGTTGAAGAAAAAAATATTTTTTGCAATGCCTGCCCCGAAAGTGCGATTTTCGATGGGTGTTTGACGTGCGGAAAGTGGCTGATTTCTCAATGATGCTTAACATTCCCGCACTTGTGCGGGAATGTCACAGATTCCCGAACTTGTGCGGGAATAACTCTATTTATACCTCACTTTACCCCATTGATTTACGGAAAAACGGATTTTTTGACAGTTGATCGTTTTTTGTTCTATGATTTTAAACCGATTAAACAAACTTGAATGTAGCGGAATTCATGTGACACGTAACGTCAACTTATGACAGTCGCATTTTCTGAGGGAATACGGAATACAGAATGGATGAAGAAAACGAGCGCCCAAGAGCATCTACACCCGTGGAACTGATTGAAGCCGCTATATCGGCCGAAGAGAAATTATTACCGAAGAAATCAAAGGACAAATATTTGAACATCTATGCAAAATTCATGGAATGGAGAGTGTCTAAAAAAATAAACTTACTGCTGGTTATATATATATACGAGTTCTTATTTGAATATGTCATTGGTTTTATTGAATCTCAAATCCCACTTTCGGGGCAGTCATTGCAAAAAATAATGTATGCTACATGTGCAAAAAAAACGAATTCCATCGCGCGTAAGTTGCCGCATTCGCCTCGACTTATGGTGCATTTCACACTCGTACTCGTGTGAAATACACCATAAGTCTTCGGCTCATGCGGCAACTTCACGCGCGATGGAATTCGTTGTTTTCTACACTTGTAGCAAAAATTACTATTATGTTTAAAACTTCAAAAAAACATATGAAAATAAATATCGATATTTTTTTTGTATTTTTTTTATAAAACTGCAGCTCGAGACGGAAAAAAATGATCTTTTGTATTATTTTGATATCTCCGGTTTTAAGGAAGTCATGAGCATTTGGAAAAAAATGGTGTCAAATTTTGAACAATTTATTGTGGCCAATTGGGTTGAGACGCACAAATAATAGAAAATTTTCAACAAAATAAAAAATGGTTGGGTCCACGGATTGGTCGGCTTGATATGGAATATCTTCATATACAATGAATCCTTGACATCATCCTGCCGACTTGAGACAATTTTGGATCTAAAATATCATTTTTCTTGAAAAGAATTCTGATTGTGAGCTCATTGGCTTCTTTGAAAAACCATCCGTCAAGAATTCAGATTTTTATTTAAATCTATCGCTATAAATTTATGACATTTTAAGTTCATTTGTTGGATAATTAAATGGTTGTGATATTGCATAGTCAACTACTGACAGAAATCTACATGGTGAATTCTTAAAGAATTCCTCAAAAAAACAAGATGAATCCAAAAACACCGAAATTGTACAAAAATTGCGAATTGTTCAAAAAAAAAAAACACGAACGAAAATTGACATCGCCGGAATTTGTTTGAAAAACGGTTGATATTTTTAAAAACCCACAGCACTAAATATTGGAGATTATTAAAATTCATCTTTCAGTATAATATGTGATTTGTTATTTGCTGTTGTTCTACAAATGATTGTAGACATTTTTTTTCTTTCCCCAAAAGTTGTAATGAACAGTCTGCGCAATTGCTGCTGCTGCTGTAATTAAACATTTTTTAATAGACAAATGTTTCTAAGTCTACTACGACCTTTCTGATTTTTTTTCCCAATAGAATTTTTTTATTTAATTTATTCTCAACGGGAATTTTAAATTTGATGATTGAAAAGTCTTGATTTTTTTTTGCAAAAATCAAGACTAAAAATCTGTGAACTGATGTCATTCTATTTTAATTTAATATTTTAGTGATTCTTGCGATCGATCCCGAGATAAAGAAGATAATATACCAACGAAATTTATTTCTTTTTTTTATTCTAGATAACCGAGTTTTGAATGACATTGTTCATAACAAAATACCTTTTGAAGAAGTACTTTTTGGAAAGCAGCTGCAACGTATTTATAATTCTATATTATTGCACATATAACAATTAAAGTGTTCTTCAGATGTTACTTTTTTGAAAAGCAAACTCTTGAAGAAATATATAGTATATTAAGGTACTAGTCTAGTTTAGAAGGCCAAAAAAGCACATTTTTGAGATTTTTTTCCTCAGCTCCTTTATCAGATATAGCTGTAAAACTTTTTTCACAACACTGTTTCATCCTTCGAAAATACAAAAAAAAAAAATTTTTCTTTGACAGTTAATCTCAGGATTGGCAAATCTGAAACAAAGAAATAAAAAAGCATTTCAAAAAGGAAGGTTCCTTACACAACAATTTACCACCATTAATGAAAAATCGATTTAAAAAAAATGGTGAATGATTGAAATGAAAATGAAACATTGAATCTTTCACAATTTATTTCAAACATCCGCCATTTTTTTATCGATTTTTCATTAATGACGGTAAATTGTTGTGTAAGAACAAGAACCTTCCTGTTTAAAATGTTTTTTTATTTTTTTGTTTCAGACTTGCCAATTCTGAGATTAACTGTCGGCCATGGGACAAGAGATTTTCAACTCTGGCGCCATCTACAAATTATTCAAAGAATCAAAATAAAAATAAAAGAATTTCTTTTGTACTTTCGAAAGATGAAACAATGCAACAACAGTTTTACAGCCATGTCTGATAAAGGATCTGACAAAAAAAATCTTAAAAATTTGCTTTTTTTTGGCCTTCCAAAGTAGACAAGTACCTTAATTCAAATGCATTTCAATTCTAATCGGATTTCATCCCTTCAGTTTTCATTTTCTATCATTTTTAGACTCGTCAAGCCTTTTGTAGATAACTACTCAGTCGGTAAGTGGAAAGTTGGTAAGCTAGTTTACTAGCTTATCGACCGTCGGTAAGCTAGTTTACTATCTTATCGACCGTCGGCAAGCTAGCTTACTAGCTTATCGACCGTCGGTAAGCTAGCTTACTAGCTTATCGACGGTGAAACTTGACTGCAATCGAGCAAATAAAAACCTGTATCTTTGTCAGCGGCCTGCGCCCAAGCAATGATCGATTGAACTTGATGGCTTTTATTGAGGCTCGCTTCGCAGTCACCTTGTTTCACGTTGGCGTCGACACCTACAACCTTGTAATTAGTTTTCACACCGCCGAATAAAGCTGTCGCTGATGACGCCGAGTCTGGCACTTGCTTCTCCGTATTGTACGTCTAAAAACAGACACAAATATTATGTAAACATTCGACTATCCTTGGATTTTCGCTTAATTCTTCTCGTCGCTAGATTTTCTTCAACCAACCTTGAGTATACCGATGTGAGGAAATTTTTCCCACGACAGATGACTCGTCTCGCCATTGCGATAAATTCGGCTTGCCGTAATCGTATCAGGGCTCATGCCATCGCCAACGAATAAAATAACATTTTTCGCCACATTTTCGTTTCGTCGATCGACCAAAGAATCTCTTAGCTCTTTTTCCGCCAAAGACTTCCAGTAATTCGAGTCTATTTTAGTTTGACACAGGTGCCACCGTGTTTATGCTTGTTTGATTAAAAAAATTATTTTCAATTATGATTTTAATTGATGATGTTCCTACCTTCAATTGCTGCGTCCGTTCGATAATAATGAAGCACCGTTAGCAATATTAATAAAGTTAGCTGAATAAACTTTGAAATCATGGCGAAGAAATTTTTACTAGAACTTTAGTCTGTTGATGCGAAACGTCCCAAACTAAGCAGTTGGCTTACCACGTGCTTTAGAATGCAAGAATAACGGACGATTATCGAAGCAAGTCATCTGCACACCGAAAATGGTTATTTTTGTCCGCAGAAAACTGCTGATCGAACAACTGTTGAAAATGCAAATTTTGCGCAAACTTTCTTCATACTCCGTATCACGTTATTAAATTGCCTGTTCGTATCGCAGTCGATTCGTTTTCTCTATGACGAAGGCAACGATCTTATCGAATGCTGAAGATAGAAGATTCAATATGAAAATAGTATCTATGTGACGCTCTTACCGGCGTCGACGGTATTTGGAACGTGAAAGCTTGGATCGCAGCGGAAAGATGGCGCAGCGAGCAATTCTTGAAAATCGTCGGTAAGGTAGAAAACTCAGTATAAACATAATTGTTTCCTTTGTTCGGATTCCTTGACGCAATTTCATGATAAATATTATTGGTGAAAGACTTTCTCATAGACGTTAATTTGCTGAATTGACAGAAAAGTCTCTGTCTTTTGACTATAGTTTTCGCTTTTAGTTGACGCTCTTGCCGGCGTTGACGGTAATTGGAACGTGAAAACTTGGATCGTAGCGGAGAGATGGCGCAGCTAACAGTTTTTTAAAATCGTCGGTAAGGTAGAAAACTCAGTACGAATATAATTTTTTTCTTTGTTCGAACTTTTGACGCAGTTTCATGATGAATATTTTCGGGGAAAGACTTTTTCATTGACATTAATTTGCTTAATTGAATATTGATAAAGGAAATATTTCCTGTTTCGTACGGAACGCAAGTAGACAGAAAAGCGGTCTTGACTCGGTCTTTCGACTTTTGTTTTCGCTTGATAAATTATGTAATGGATAATGGAAACTATACATTGCTTGAAGCTATTCGTGAAATTGTCAATATTAGCAGAAATCCATTGGAATTAATAGTTACAATGCAAAATGAGATTTATTGTTGTAAAATTCGACCTTAAATATTTGTAAAAACAATATTTAATTTAGCTCTGCTTTGACTGATGGTAAAAAAAACGTTTTTGAACCTTCATTGCGAGGAAACCTAGAAAGTTTTTTGAATAAATCTTTTTGTACCTTTCGGATTAAATTTACGCGTATTATTGGTACGTTTTCTATTAAATTTTGTTCTCAAATTTCATAGATATTAATTGTTTTTGTTAAGTGTATCTCAATGGAGATTTACAACTGCAGCTTGAAAACTGATTATCTGAAATCAATAATTCTAACGGATCTAGTTCCATATGCAATGATTGGGTCCTTAGAGGAAGGGTTTTTTAAGGTAGCAGTAATTTACACATTTTTACGTCTTATCGGCAATTTTTTCTTATGGAAAAATAAAATTCAATGGTTTGATTTTTTTAGTATGTTATTATTGACATCTAAAGAATAAAAGAAAAAAAGTTTGACTTAATTTCATAACGTTTTATTATTATTATTATTATTATTGGTCAAAGTAGACGCCTCAAAAAAGGTACGTAGCTGGCCCCGGTGATTTCGGCTCTTAAGGACATCGGAAATACAGAAAATCGAATAGATTATTAATCTATAGAAAAGTTGTTCTCGTTGGAAATAAGATGATCAAATTAGATCAGAAAATAACAAAATGGCGGACTTCAAAAAATAAAAGTGATTTTTTTCAGGCACAAATCGGGCTGTAAAATGGAAAGTTAGAGATGAAAAAAAAAGATCCTAGTCCCGACGAGACCTACTGAACTGTACAATAAAGTGTGAAAATTTCAGACCAATCGGTCGGATGGCAAATTTGTTTCCCCCGGGCCGACCAAAATAACGTTGTTTCGAGAAAAACGCGTTTAAAGTTTCAAGAACAGATTTTTTTTTTAATTCTCATACCTCCATTAATCGTCTATGCTTGGGGCGTATAATATGCCTTTTCACTTTCGAAATAAGTAAGAAAAAAAAATCGATTTTTCCAACCCAAGTTATAAGACTACTTAAATACCCGAGTAAAAAATTTCAGGAATTCCGCGAGTGATTCTGCGGAATTTATGAGGAATTTATATTTGTTGCAAAATATGAATTCCGGATGAATACCTGATGAAATCACGGTAAATAATTTCATCGATGAAATATCGAAATAATGTCATTACAAGCTAAGTCGCGAATTTGGGAGATATTCCATAGAAAATAAATTATAATTGCACAGGAAATGTAAAATTTTTAAATCAACAAAAAAATAACTTCTCTGTCCATATTAAAATCTCGCAGTCAACGCGTTATATACCTCAAAAATTATTGTAACGAACGGACAAAAAATAATTTCCATAGGTTTCAACCGTTTTCTATAAGAGTGCATACGGTTTTCTATGTGAATTTTCAAGGCAATAACCTTGATAAATTCACAAAGATGTTCTGAATTTTTTCCGGAAAACCAAATGAAATCCAAACAAATTTGTGTGGAACTCTGATTGAATTTCCGCAGAATTCCAGCTGAAAACTCCATAAATGCACTCATGACATATCCGCATCAGCGATTGAGTGTAACAATAGCCAAATTGTAATCTATCAAAAAATTTATGGAATTTCACAATAAGCGCTTCGAATTTCTCAAAAATTATTGTAGGGAGTAGTTGAAAGAAAATGTTTTCTACTACGGTTATCAGTCGATTTTCTATGAAAATTCATACAGTTTCGAATATGAATTTTCCAGGCGATAACCTCGAAAAATTCATAATGAGATATTGAAATTTTTTCCGGCAAACCAGATGAATTCCGGAGAAAATCAAGTAGAGCTTCGACTGAATTCCTGCAGAATTCCAGGTGGTTACTACATCGATGCAATTCGCGACTTAGCTTGTAATGACATTATTTCGATATTTCATCAATGAAATTATTTACCGTGATTTCATCAGGTATTCATCCGGAATTCATATTTTGCAACAAATATGAATTCCTCATGAATTCCACAGAATCACTCGCAAAATTCCTGAACTTTTTTACACGGGTAGTCATGTGGATAAAAGTTCTCACGGCCCAAAATAAAAGTATGGTTTTATTGTGGAAAACGTTCAATTTTCGTCGATTCGAAAAACCGATTCGATTTTTGTTTCGTCAAACGTCCTTCCAAAAAGTTTCCGGTATTTTTTGCTATCGTTATTTCGATCGTGTTTTATTTATTACTCGATTCTAGGACCATTTTATACGAGCCTGGGTCAATGATTCCCGACGAGTGCATCGACCTGAAAGTCTCATCAGGATGGCAATTAATAACTCTTCAGATCGTTCCTCTCGTCTCGCCAGATAGCTCGTTCAAAAACCTTTTAAGCTATGCAATGACGTGTACTGGCATTTTCGTATGTCACTCAGCCATTAAAATGTACATTTAACTGGCGGTTTTCCGACCCATAAACTCGTCAAAATTTCAACTGGAAACGTTACACGAGTTAGTAGTAACTCTGCGATGATACCAAACTAAATATGCAGTTGCATTATTTTCGAAATTAAACTGCAAATAAACCCGCTGCAGTGATCATTCGCGACTGTTGAACGTTCGTTTTCATGTTTAACACTGATTCAGAATTTCAAATATTTATCATTTTTAGAATATCGAATTTTTTACAAATTATTTAATATTTGGAATTGAGAACAATTCACGTAACAAAACTAGTTTTCAATTTCGTACTTTCAATTAATTTTTTTTTAAATATTTGTAAAATTTCACGTGGAATTTGAAATTCTTTTATCTTTAGTATTGAAAACTTTTCATGCAAAGCGGTAATTATTGTTTCATATATATGAAATCGAAATTGTTAATGGGCTATACGCAGTCAGGAGGTCGAAAAATGCGGTTTTTCAAGAATTCTTTCTGAAAAGACATTTTAATTTATTATCGAAAAAATTTATATACATATTTTTGTAACTTTTATCTATTTTTTGAGATTTTTTATTTTTTAATTATAATTTTTAAGCTGCTGTATCCGATCTCCGGGAGGTCCTTTCAAAAAGATGTCTTGCGGTGACACGATATCTCTAGATTGGATCATCTAAAATAAAAAAGATTTCGTTAATGTAAGGTATAATCTAGTATTTAATCCAAGGAATAAGTAAAATATTGATTTTGAACAAAATGGCGGCTTCTAAAAAAAAATTACGATTTTTAAAGAAAATTTTTACCTTAAATTGTTTATAAAATGAAAAATATTTATCGGTAACAAAAACCTTCGGTTAACTGCTAAAATATTTATTTATGAAGCTTGTGTAAACATTTGAGAATGATCGGTTATCCCTTTTCTGAGAAACCTTGCTCACGGACTATAAAAACACAGTTTTGAGAAAACCGGTTCAAAGTTTCAAAAGCACTTTACACATAGTCATTACGAGTTTTTAAATATGCCTATAACTTCGAAAATATCCTTTGGATTGATATGAAATTTTCTGTTCTATATAATTAAATATATGTACATTGCGAAAATGAAATTAAAACAAATCGATTTTTTGAAAATTCCGACTGCGCATTCTGCCTCTCAAGGTGAGGCTAAACCTCCCCTCTCCTGATTTTCTGCTCTTGTGAGTGCGAGATAGTCTATAGGGGTCGAATGAGAGCGAGAGAGAGGGCCTTTAGCCTCCCCTTAAAAAAATGAAACAAACAATTTTTCCTGCTACCGCATCGCTGAAATTTTTTTTTATACGTTTTTCAGAACTGTTTTTCCAATAACAATTTTTATTTCAACCCGCCTATGAATTATAAATTCTTTTACAATTTATTCAAAACTTCTTTAAAAAAAAATGTAAATAAATTAAGAACGGAGAAATTCAACCAAACATCGTTGATGTCTCTCAGCATCGGAACAGTGGGGTAAAAAACATTCAATCCAACCCAAATTTAGTATCAAATTTAGAGGGTCAGCCAATAGAAAATATATCAACGAAACGGACATAATAAATAAATAATAAACGTTTAAAAAATCACTTTTTGTGGCAGATGTTGATTTTTAATTATCCTTGAGCAGCCCCTAAGACGGTTTTTCTTGGAGCAGATATTTCGTCATAGGGATTTGTTTTCATCAAATTAAATCCATAAAGGCCAATAACATATATAAAATCTTGATAAAAAATTAATTGATTAATTAATTTTTAGATAATAAAAAAATTAAATTATTCCGTGTGAAATAATATATATGTGAAAAATATATGCAATAATATGGTTTTCATCATGCACGAGACAAAATATTATTCTATACATGACAAAATTCCTTTGATATCAGATGGGAAATGTAGATATTAAATTGTGAGTAACCGGTACACCTTTATAAAAAAGTTCACATGTTCGAAAATATGTATTTGATAGTTTTCGATAGCGCAATATAATATGTAATATGTATAGTGACATATATTTTGTGGAATGTAATATAAATATATGGTTCACAATATATCTTACACTATATTATAAATGTATACATAGAAAGTATAAGAAAATAATATAATTAACGTATATGGGATACGTATGGGGCATTCCATGTCAAACCAACCACTTTTGAACCCAACCCCTTTCGATTTGGCTGACATTTTTTTCTTTTCTACCCCATTTAAAAATATTTTTCGGGAAAGTTTCAAATTTGTTTACCCAACCAAAAAAAAAAAAATTTTTTTCAAATAGCTATAACTTTTTCAAAAACTGACTACCCACACAACAATAATACGTCCCAAGTACGTCTTTCGGACATCACGTTAATTGTCCCGTGATGGTAATGGGATGGTCCCATGGGATTCCCATGGACTCTAAAGTGTCCGCAGTGATTACCGGAAAGGAATCGTCCCATTATCGTCCCGGGATGTCTTCGGGACGTCTCCTGGACTGCAATTACAGCAGAGTGGAGATATCGATAAGCTATTGTCGAGACTTCTTAAAGACGTCACCAAGATATTCCAGAATTATCAGACACAGCAATGATACGTCCCAAGTACTCTTTCGGACATCACGTTAATTGACTCAATTTTCCCGTGATGGTAATGGGATGGTCCCATGGGATTCCCATCGGCTCTGAAATATCCGCAGTGATTAGCACAATAGGATGGTCCCACTGCCGTCCCGGGATGTCTTTGGGATGTCTTCGGGACGTCTCTTGGACTGCCAACACAGCAGTGGATAATTATTTTTATTTCGATTTAATATTAATTAATTTCAATTAATTAAATCAATTTCAATAAAATGGGTACAGTACAGAGGGAGACAGCAAGTACTCCTTGTAATATGGCCTCTTTTGAGGTCTGACTCCTTTCGGTGTCAAATGTCCGTGTTCACACTCGGCTATATAAGCATTCAATTTGCATGATCCGTATGTGAGAGCCTTTGCCATCTCGCGGCGAGTCTGGAACTAACGCCGTGGAATGGCTGACCTCCTACAGACATCTTTAAAAGAGTCCGCTGGGATCGTCTACACACGGTAACGGCAGGATATCCTCAAGACATCCCATATAAATCTCGCGTAGAACAATGTCTTACCAGTACATCCCAGAAGCATCTCTAAGAGAGTGCGCTGGGATCGTCAAAACACGGTTAGGACAGGATATCCTCGAGACATTCTATATTAATCTCGCGTAGAACAATGTCTTACCGGTACCTCCCAGAGACATCTCTATGAGAAGACGCTGGAATCGTCAAAACACGGTTACGATAGGATATCCTCAAGACATTCAATATTAATCTCCAGTAGGCCAATGTCCTACTAGTACCTGCCACAGACATCTAAAGACAGTGCGGTACGATCGTCTACACACGGTGACGGCAGGATATCCTCAAGACATCCTATATTAATCTCGGGTAGAACGATGTCCTACCAGTACCTCCCACAGACGTCTATAAGAGAGTGCGTTGGGATCGTCTAATTACGTTTGTGACAGGATATCCTCAAGATATCCCATATTAATCTCGGGTAGAATGGAATTCTATCGGTACCTCTCAGAGACATCTCGAAGAGAGTGTGCTGGGATGGTCTAAACACGGTTGCAGCAGGATATCCTCAAGACATCCTATATAAACTTCGAGTAGACCAATGTCCTACTAGTACCTCCCACAGACATCTACTAGACAGTGCGGTACGATTGTCGACACACGGTGACGGCAGGATATCCACAAGACATCCCATATTAATCTCGGGTAGAACAATGTCCTACCGGTACCTCCCAGAGACATCTATAAGAGAGTGCACTGGGATCGTCTAAACACGATTGCGACAGGATATCCTCAAGACATCCTATATTAATCTCGAGTAGACCAATGTCTTACTAGTACCTCCCACAGACATCTACAAGAGACAGCGGTACGATCGTCTATACACGGTTTTGGCAGGATATCCCTGAGACATCCTATATTAATCTTGGGTAGAACAATGTCCTACCACTACCTCCCACAGACGTCTATGAGAAAGTGCGTTGGGATCGTCTAATTACGGTTGCGACAGGATATCCTCAAGACATCCAATATTAATCCCGGGTAGAACAATATCTCACTGGTTCCTCCCATAGACGTTCATAAGACGTACTATCTTGGCAGGACATGAATGGGACTATCTCGGGATCTTCCCGGGATCAATTTTGCTGTGTGTGTAAATGGAACGTTTGTTTTTCAAAATTTTCGTCTTTGAATGTACTTTCAGAAAAAAATACAAAAACAATTTTAGATATTAAAATCTATGATATCAATGAAGAAAGCTATTTTTTGGGTTAGGTAAAAGAATTTGAAAATTTTCTGATAAATGTTTTAATGGGGTAGAAGAGGAAAAAAATGTCAGTCAAATCGAAAGCGGTCGGGTTAAAAAGTGGTCGATTTGACATGGAATGACCCATATATTTCTATGGATATATGTATAAAAAATCGGCCAAAATAACTATATGACATTATATATTAGTAAATATATTTTTTCATATATTATTATGCTGCAAGAATATATTATATCATATATTTTCCACATATGTTGTTTTTATATACGGGATCAGCGTTACCTTAATTTATAATAATAACGAATGCTTGATGTGATATCAAATGAAATGCGGTTTTGCATTATTTGGAGTCAAATACTTAAAATAAATACGTGGCAGCTATCATCCGCGGTTGTTGAACTCCTTCAGCAATTCCCTCTCGCAAGGAATAGTTCACTTCTCGTTAATTAAATCCCGTAAAACGGTAGAATCAAAAATTATCCTCATCAAATGTCATAGATATCACGAGGATAAAACTTGTTTCTCCTTTGGGCAAAATCGTTACTAAAGCGAGCGACGAGCGAAAGTCCGTTGACAGACGTAAAAATTCGTACCCCAATGTATTCTAAACAGGGCTAATTCAAAATGGCGGATACCCCTATATCATTCGTTCGAGCCCCTACGAGTTCTGGCAAAAGCTGCCAAAATATATATATATATATCTACGTAGCAGCCCCAAAATAGGGGTGGGGCCAACGAAGGATGGCGCGCTCGCTATGCCCTTCGTCTCAGAACTTCTAAATTGAAATCCTATATTTTAGCCTCGAGTTTCAACGCTACGTATGCATATATATATATATATATATATATATATATATATATATATATATATATATATATATATATATGCATATAGACGCGAATACAATCACAAAGTGCGAACACATACGACTACCAGTTTATTCGCAAATGGCATTCTAGCTTGGCTCCTCCGGGACGTTTATCAGATGGGCAAAAGTGCAGAGAAAATAGTTTCGAACTTTATGTACCAATCAGAAACTCGATTGCAGAGGAAGTACTAAAAAAAAAAAATCGATAGTTTATTCGTCTGTTCAGCGAAAAATCTTTTTTTAGATTCAAAGGGGATGACTCCTCTAAAGATATTGATTGAAGAAAATTAAAAATAAAAACCAATGTTAAAACAGAATCAATCCTCGTTTTATGAAGAAGAAAAAAGAATCTTGAATTAATAAAGGTTTTTGTAAATCGGTTCATAAAAAAATTAATATTGCAGAACAGAAGCGTTTTTTTCCATCGTGAAGGAAAAAGAATTTTGTGACAATCAAGGTTTTTGTATGTTGGTTAGTTTAACAAAATCAAGATCGGTAGTTTTTATTTTCTAATTATCTATTATCTTTAACAGGGAAAAAGTGAAATGAATTTTTGTGCATCGTGGAAAAATCAGAATTTCGAGTTAATGAAGAAAAAATTATTAGAAGCATTATTAGAAGAGAATTTTTGTTTGTTTTCATGGTGGAAGCAAAAGAATTTTTTAGCTCATCAAGATTTTGATTGAAGAAAATAAAGTTTTTTTTTCTGGATAAATTTTTAATTCAATGATTATCAAATTATAAAAAAAAAACATTGCTTTCTGAAGAAAAATTTTGGAGTCGTATTTTGGATTCACCTGTTTATATTTTGACAAACACATGTACGGTAATTCCATTTTTTTTCATGATGAACTCGTAATTCACACTGAATTAGCGGT
Source organism: Alloplasta piceator (assembly GCA_946863875.1). NCBI lineage: Eukaryota > Metazoa > Arthropoda > Insecta > Hymenoptera > Ichneumonidae > Alloplasta > Alloplasta piceator. The sequence continues at coordinate 18,223,528 of OX333075.1, forward strand.
GATTTTTTCCACGGCTCGCGAACAACTGACTCGCGACTTTTTTTCAAGCCTCTTCAATCCTTTTCCTGATTTCCTCCACCATGAAAATCGTGGCTTGTTCAACGTGGGGATTTTTACGATTCTGCGCGGCAAAAAATCGCCTTTTTCCGCAGGATTAAATCCCATGAGTCTGCGCGTTGCTCGAGACTAATACTTTTTTAAACTTCACGTTAATTTTAAGGATCCGATGATATTGCCTTTTGAACTTAAGGTGGTAGTCTGGTCTAGAGACATATATTTTGACTGTTTTCTCGAGCGAGATAAAAAAAAATTGTTCATTCGTTTCTTACAACATATTTATTAATATTTTGACAACAAATAAAAAAAATTTCGAGAAAAAAAAGAAAATTAAATAAGTTATAAGCTCATAAAGTTCGGGGTCATTCGATACAAAATTTTGAAAAATATTCTCAACTAGTAAGAATATCTTTATAGCCCCTACCTCAGAGAAAAAGGATTTTTTTTTTCGCAAAATAGCGGTAGTCTAAATTAAAAAAGATTTCTTTGACTCCTTTTTTCATAGTTTTGCTTCCTCATAAAGGAAGCTTTGTTTTCGCGAAAAAAATTTTTTTCGCAATTTTCATGTCATTATGTTCAAAATGTCCCAAAACGTCGAGAAATCACATTTAGGAAAAATGTCCGAACGTATGTGTGTGTGTGTGTGTGTGTGCGCTTTGTGCTTTCCTTAAAATGAATATGTCTGGAGAACGATTTGGGCGATCGACTTGAAATTTGGTATGCAAGTAGACTACGCGTATGTCCCTGTTCTAAGTGCAATTTTTTTTGAAATTGCGAAATAATTGTCTATTTGGCTGGATTTTGTATTTTCTGTAAATTGTTTGTTAGTCGTCTAACTTTCATAATGTTGCAGTTACCATCCCGAAATTTTATGTGCAGATACACTTTATAATGAGAATGGTTGGGATTGACTTTGGGAAAAATCGCTCAAGAGGTTCGATTTAAAATTTTTTTTAAATTTATTGCAAAAAATTTGTAAGTTATCTAACTTTTGTAATTTTGCACCTATCGAGCTGAATTTCTTTGTGACGATACACTCAATGACAATGAAAAATAATACTGAATTTCATAAAAGTCGCGTGAGAAGTTCGTTAAAAAAAAAAAATTTGAAATTTGCATAAAATTGTAGTCAACGCTCCAACATCTGCATTTTTAGAAGTATCGAGCTAAAACTTTTTGCACAAATACACTAGATGATAACAATGATTAGGGTTGAATTTGGTGAAAAACGCTCAAGATGTTTGTTCGCAAAAATTTTTTGAAATTTTCGAAAAATACTTGTTAACACTGAGCTTGCTAATTTAGCAGCTATCGAGTTCACTTCTCTAGCACCAAATTCACTGGACGACAAAAACAATTAATAATGTAATTGAACGGAATTGCTAAAAAATCATGAAAATTTCAAATTTGCTCATAGCTTCTTCGTTTGTTTCCGTCGTTCATGAAGCTTTCTTTATGGGGAAGCCATAAAAATAAACATACATGTCATAAAAATGGTCAAAGAGATCCTCATAAAGGAGGGTTGATGATCGACGGAAAAAATTAGGAAGCTATATGCAAATTTCAAATTTGCATGACTTTTAATTTTTTTACAACAAAAAAATAATAATTTTGATACAAAAGTGGTAGAGGCGATAGAAAAGTAAATGGTTTGAGTAGAACGTGTGCTATCATGTCAACCGTGTTGAGACAAGTAGTTTTGAGAAAAACGCGTTCAAAGTTTTGAGTTCGACGTGACGAGCGTAGTTGCTGAATCACTATAAAATAGCTGAAACTCCGTAAATTATTGGAATTAAAAATTTCCTTTTGAATAGGAGAGGGATTTGGTAAAAAAAAATTTTGGCTTCTTGTCAAATTATCATGAATTTGATGTATTGAGTCATTTTTAGGCCGATACGCCATGCCTGGGGTATAATGGACCACCCTAAAAAATTAGGTCAAACATTTCTTTTTCCTTAACCTATGATAAATTTGATGTGGTCATCCACTTGAAGGCAAATGGTAAATCGCGTGCCTAATGCCAAAAGGGCCTATTACAGCAAGAAGATAGGGGTCCATGCCAAAAGGGCCTATACAAATTTTTTTTTTGCCATTCTTCTTAAAATTGCTTGAAACGTGAAGATCTGTAAAAAAAAAATTTTGATGTACTAAAACCAAAAGGGCCTATAAAAAAAATCAAAATTTTTCAAAGTTTTGAATAGAAATTGCATACCAGAGCATTTTTTTTTTGAAAAAAAAAGTTTAAATAATTTATTATTGTTTATTTGTTTCAACATTTTGTTATTTTTTATTTGTTTAAGCAATTTGTTTAAACGTTTGTTTAAATTATTTGATTTGTTTTCATTTTTTTTTTTTGCCAAAAAAAAAGTTGAAGTAATTTGTTATTGTTTATTTGTTTCAACAATTTGTTCTTTTTTTAAACAATTTGTTATTGATTAAAACGAAACTTAAAGTACTTCTACTTTAAGTACTTTAAATCTCAAGTACTTAAAGTAATAAGTACCTAGTACTTTAAGTACTGCCGGTACTTAATACTTTAAGTACTTAATGTATTTTGTACTTTATACTTGAAGTACTTAAAGTACTAGGTACTTATTACTTTAAGTACTTGAGATTTAAAGTATTTAAAGTACAAGTACTTAAAAAATCAAGTACCAATTTCAAGTACTTTTTGTATTAAAGCATATTTTTACCTTGCATGATACACTGAGAGTCGACAGATTGGAACAGAAATATTTAAACCAAGAATTATCAGAAGCACTGACAATAGAAATTTATTATTTTTTAAATCTATTCTGGATCCGAATCAATAACAAATTGTTCAAAAATAAACAATAACAAATTGTTTGAACAAATAAACAATAACAAATTCTTTAAACAAATAAAAAATAACAAATTGTTGAAACAAATAAACAATAACAAATTGTTGAAACAAATAAATAATAACAAATGATTTAAACTTTTTTTTCCGAATAAAAAAAATTTTTTTCAAAAAAAAAAAATTTTTTTCAAAAAAAAAAAATTTTTTTCTAAAGAAAATTTTCAATTTTCTTAGCGGAAAGTAAAAAAAAAATTATAGGCCCTTTTGGCTTTAGATCACTAAATTTTCAATGTCCTAAAGCCAAAATTTGAGACATAGGCCCTTTTGGCTTTGGAAAAATTTTTGTTGTCTTTAGGCTTAGAAAATGTTGGCAAAACGATTGGCGCAAAAAAAAAAATTATAGGCCCTTTTGGTTTTGCAAAGCCAAAAGGGCCTATAACTTTTATAGGCCCTTTTGGCATTAGGCACGCGAAATATTAAGTAAAATGGACCATCAAAAAGGAAAACCCTTTTGGCGTTGAGAACAATTTTTTGAGATAAAAAAAAAAAAATCATCATTTTTAAAAGGGGGGCTGTCGTGATCCAGAATTTTTTAATTTAGTTTCGGCAAAATGTCGATGAATTCGTTGTAGAATAATAGTAAACTGATTTAATAGTTGAAAGCCACAAAAAGTATTAGGCTTAGGGGGGCCGTCGTGCCCCACCCTCCCTTATTTTTAACGGTTTAAGCTTTAAGAATATGCAAAAAAATTGATTTTTTCAAAATTCTAGACCAGAAACCCCCTTAATTGAGCTATTATTTTGCACATTCAGAGCCTCCTTATTGCCGAGAAAAATTGCGTTTCCGGCGGAATATTTTTCTGATTTTATGCCATCATTAGGAACATCATTAATCAGGTTCTGTCCGATGAGTCGAACTCGATGAACACGCTATTAGGGGTTTCAGGATTCGTTGGCCTTGGTGGTAGACGGTTGAAGTCGTAATAGGATTAGAGCACGTTGCGCGCGAAGGACACTCACTGGCTGGACTATAACATGGCGTACGTGTGCTTCCCGTGCATGTAAGTTTATGTTCGTGTTCGCACTTGTGTGAGAAGATGTGATTGTCCATGTCAACGTGTCAAACAACTCCTTTTAGGGGTGGTTCGACGCATAAATTAAAGAAATGACTTTCTGGGAAAGCGCAATAATCAATTATTGTGAAATCTTTAGAATCACTTTGCGTGACTACCCTCCATAATTTTTATTTACAGAATTTCGGATTCCTCACAGAGGGAGCATTGTTATATGTTAAAAATATTGAAGATATTTTTAAAATACAATAATTCTTTTTTGACGTCTGAAAATAGTGTTTTGAAAAAATGTCAAGGATGTGTGTGCGTGGCCTGGTCTTGAATAAATCAAATAAAACAACTATCTCTCTTCACTCAGTACGAATTTTGTCAAAATTACGAATCAATTGTTAATTTGCCGATATTTTTAATTATTTGTACGATGGCTGTGGCCGTTCCATCTATCGTAATCTGCAGTTATCAACTTCCATTTTTTGTTGTTGTCGCAATTGATTATAAGGACGTTTGGGATTGCATTTGAAGAAATTCGCTTTAGGCACCCGTGCGTGAAAATTCTAGGGAAGCCCTGACTTAAGTCGGGACCTCGTCGCCAAGGTTGCCAGGCCTATTGACAATATGGCTGACCGAAGGCAACCCGTTGAGGACCTTGTCAGGCTTAAACGTGGATGCCCTGTCATGAATTGCCATAATACCACCAGGTTGGGCCCCGACAGGGCAATGCCAAGGTTGCCAGGCCTATTGACAATATGGCTGACCTAAGGCAACCCGTTGAGGACCTTGTCGGGCTTAAATCTGGATACCCTGTCATGAATTGCCATAATACCACCAGGTTGGGCCGTAACAGGGCAATGTCAAGGTTGCCAGGCTTACTTACAATATGACTTACCTGAGGCAACACGTTGAGGACCTTGTCGGATTTCGATCGGGCAACCCATATTTAAATAAGTCGGTATAATTACAATAGAACCAAATAGGGCCCAAATAAGGCGAAAGTATCGGAGCCCTAATTATTTCAAACATGGCACTGACGAGGCAACCCTTTGAGGGCCTAATCGGGCTTCACGGGGAGTTAGTTCCGAGACTCGCCATGAGATGTCGCATACGGCGTGCGCTCTCTCGCATACGGAATATGCAAATAGTATGCTCATATAGCCGAAGTAGGAGCACGGGTTGTATTCGACACCACAGAGTCAGGCCTCTCAGGAAGTCATGCTTCGAGGGAAGTCATACCCGCAAGATTTCTGCATACAAATCTTCTGCTTTATACTATTATTTTTGTAAAAATTCTCTTAGAGAATTATTAATAATAAATAATAATTATTATTTATAATAATGTATTATTATAATATATAATAATAATAATTAATAATAATAATAATATTGTTATTATTATTGAAATAATTCAATTTTACAATTTACACATATAGCGATACTAAGTATGTACTACGTACTAGGGCCCTGATAGGGCTTGACCATGGGCTTGTCGTGGATTCGACATGGCAGAAATGAGTCGGTCGTAAAGGCCCTCATTTGGCAACCTTCTAAGGCCCTTGTCGAAAAAGCGTGACCGTCCATTCAGGGGCCCTATTGGGCTTCCAGTCAAGGGCCTTAATCATATTCACGCACGGGCATTTGAAAATGGTTTTTCAAAAAGTTTTTACATTGTCAAGAAATGCTCGTGAACGCTTTAACTACTGTAATTCAATAATTATCAATCTCAATTTGTTCGCGCAGAGCCAATAAGTAGCGAAAATTATGAGTTTTGAATTTAAAAACAATTGATTGAGAGGAATTGTTCCAGAAGAAATTTAAAGATTTCAAGGAATGCTCATTGACAATTTATCTTCTCATTAAAAAACAAAATTTCTACTTTTATTTTTTATCATTTATGACTATCATAGTCATTTTTAAAAGATCATCATAGTTGGTAATTGGCGAGAATCACTTTTGGGATTAGGATTCACAGAATTTTGAAAATTTGGGAAAAGCGGTCGGAAATCGTGCAAATTAGATATTTGCATATAGCTCCCTGATTAATTTTCTTGTTTTCATAGTTCTCACTATGAGGAAGCTCATAATTGCACTATTTATCTTATAGCTTATCTCTGAAGCTTGACAAACGATAAAAAAAGGAGTAAGCAATGTTCACAATTTCTTATATGTTGCAAATCAGAGCAGTATATCTGTAAAAACTCAAACAAGATTAATATTTATTGACTTTCAATAAATATAAAGTTAAGAAATAATTTCTTACAAGAAAAGGAATTATAATGAAGCTCGTTCCATGTTATTTTTATTTTGCGATTAAATGGACGTATAAGGGCAAAAGGTGAAAAATATTCCGAGCGAAGATTGAGTTAACTGAATGATTCAATAAAAATTTCTAATTAAGATCAATGATTGGTTGGTGAGTGCAGGAATTCTACGAATTTGGGCCCATCGATTTCTTAGAATGTACTTTTTTCAAAATTATTAACAATTAATAATATGAGTTAAATTCCATCCTTAGCTTACAGTTTCAATAAAATGAAATCGAGTTTTAAATATTTTTCATAAAACTCACTTTTAATTGCATTTAAAAAATAAAATGAAAAAATGTTTAGAGGTTATTTGCAAGAAAAATTGTCGCAATTTTTTTAAGCTTCCTTAATTGAATGTCATATTGTAGATTTCTAAGGGAATATTTTTCATGAAAAATAATTCTCAGTTCTATTTTTGAACATAAGAAAAAAAATTCTCAGCGTTTTTGGCAAAGTAAAATTTCAAGATCACAACTTTTCGTGTTCCTTCGATGTTAAATCATTGTTACTGTTGTTATGGTGTTATAGTGTTCTGGAAAAATTGCTTTTTATTCGATTTTTCAATATTAAAGAAAAATATGTCGAGCTGTTTTTTATAAACAACGTTGGAGAAAAATCGGCGATTATTGTACTAATTATTACCTCTTTTATTTTTGATACTCGCGAACCTTATTTAATGAGCAAATAGCTTTTACAAAAATTTATTTCTTATTTTTTTAGTTATGTAAATCCGAATATTTTAAGCATTTCTTGTCAAATTAAATTTATTCATTTTTATTACTTCTAGTATTTATGTAAAAAAAATCGATCCGGTAGAGTGAAAAATGAAAGATGGAGTGCGTTTACAAGCATTTCTTATACAGGCACAATTTTATTCAAGTATTTTTTTCACTATTTTCAAACATTCAAAACATACTGCCATGGAAATACCAGATATTTTTAATTTCCGTCATAAACCAAAGTTTCCTGCACTATTAACAGTTTATTTGTAGTAAAGAAATATATTTATATTAATATATTTTTATTTTGGCACTTTTACTTAAATATTCCTTAACTGTTACAAAATATTTATTTAATTTATCAACTGTTAAAAAATACTTGATTTTGCCATTTTCAATTTTACATTTGTCAACAGTCAACAAATCCTGGTACATTATTTTCTCAGTGTTGAAGAAGATGCCAAAAATGACCAAAACATGGATATCTATTGAATGCAATGTGTGATCGAACCTTTCTTTATTTTTATCTATAATGAAATTTATGAAAGGGTCATTTGAAGGCGCCCCTTTTCTATGGATCAAGTGAAACCCGCACTAATTTCTCTCCGTGTTTCCACTTTCTCGCTGTGAAAGACCAAAGTCGTTTCGGGACAAACTACCCCACGGGTCCTTCTCTGCGAGCCCGTATCTACGACCCCACAAGGTTTCGCGGAGATATACAGAGAAAGGAAGATACTGACGGTGAATCCTGCAGCAACATCAGGCTACGACCGTCTGTATATGGGGCGTTTCATCTCACATCGGCCAATTGTAAAAACTTTTTTTTTTATTTTCTCCATTTTTTTATATTTTTTAGTACCCATCAAAAGACCCTTCCTGTTAAATTTTAAGATTTTTTTGATTACCCGTTCAAAAGATATTAAATCAACAATTTTGTCGTATGGTAATAATTTCTTTAATAATGGTCCAAATTAAAAGTTTTTTTTCAAATTTTTTTTTTTAATGGCCTTTTCAGAAAAAAAGAAAACAAAAATATTCTACGCGTTTTTGAATGAGTTTTTTTTATTTTTAAACTTGAAATCACGTTTTTGAAAGTGAGTGTTATTTTTGATTTTTTTTTCAATTTCTTGTTTTAAACATCTATCTATTCAACAATTTTTAAAATCCGGGATCTGATCGTGGGATTTCAATAATTACTATTTTTTTCGATTTTTGGAAATAAAAATTTTGTTTTTCATAAATTATTATGAATACCAAATTTCGTTAGTGTATACTATTTTTTTTTAATCATTGTGAATTAATTTTTAAACTTTTTCATTATTAACGGATTTTTAAAATTTATAATTAATCGATAAGCAAATAACAACAGTTCAAGAATTGTATGAGTGGGCATTGAACCTAAATAGTCTACCAAATGTTGCTGTTAAACTTTCACCTGAGAAACATCATTTCGATGCAAAAGAAAGATTTTCTTTACTATACAATACTGCGAAGTCAATCACAGGGGGACACAAAAATTTCATTCAATTATTCCAATGAGTAACGGAAACGTATTGGCAAAGGAACGGAAATAATCGTATATGTAAGGTTTTCAAAAAAATACGTGAATAAATAAAAACTGTTGTTATTATTGTTCATAAACAGACTTAACGGTTAATTATTAATTTTAAGAACCTGTTAAAAACAAAAAAGTGTCGAGGGAAATTCTAAATATTGAACAAAATACTATACAGTAACACAAATTAGTATTCATAATAATTTATATTTAAAAAAAATATACATATTAATTTTCAAAAATCGAAAAAATATCAGTTATGGAAATCTCATGATCGGACTAGTCTTAAAAATTGTTGAATAGATAGATGTTTAAGGCAAAAAATTAAAAAAAAAAAAATAGAAAATGACACTCATTTTCAAAAACGCGATTTAAAGTTTGAATCTCAAAAAACTCATTCAAAAACTCGACGAATATTTTTGCTGTATTTTTTTCTGATAAGGCCATAAAAAACAAAAATTTTGAAAAAAAACTTTTAATTTGGATCATTATCAAAGAAGTTATGACCAAAATACCAAAAAAGAGCGGTTTTTTTTGTAATTTAATGTCTTTTGAACGGGTAATAAAAAAATCTCAAAATTTAACAGGAAGGGTTTTTGGTGGGTACTAAAAAATATATAAAAATTGAGGAAAAAAAAAAGTGTTTCAAACTGTCCGATTTGGGATGGAACGCCCCATATACATGTATTTATGTATTACATATACATGGGGACCATTGAAAGATCCAAGAGGGTGGAAAACTGCTTTACCCTTTCCCTCCCACGAAAAGGGCTGTAAACTCCGTTTTGTCGTATTCCGTTCTCGGAAAAGGACGAGACGAATAAAATAGCCAGAGGATGTAAAGGCATTTGAGAAGCGTAAGATATCACAAAATGACAATAATCTCACCATTTTTATTATGTTTTTGCAAAAATTAATTCATCAGTTATATTAATTAATTTGATGTTCCAAAAACAGCATAATTATTTTTTAAAAAACCAAAAATTAGTAATTAATTTCTAAAAAGCATCCCCCATGAAATTTTACCACCCCTGAAGCTTCAGGGAAAACCTTGAAAGAATTGCTTCGTGGATAAGAAAGCATTTTTTCATCCCCTCACAACGACCCTGACTCCAGGGTGGAATTATTCACGATGATTCAGTGTCACTTCGGCCATTTTCTCATGAAAAGGTTTATACGAGACGGAAGGGAATAAAATAACAAGATGGGAACAAGAGAGGTGGGAGGTAGGAAATTCGAGAATTCTGGCGAACGAGGTCCCGCACGCGAGAGAAAGAGGGTGAATCTCGCGGAGCAAGGGATGATTCTCCGGGAGAGAGGCCGTAAATTCCCTCTTCGTTTCTCATTGGAACGTTTGAATATCTCGAGGTTTGCGCGAGGGTTTTGGCCGGGTGAAACGAAGGAAGCGAGAAAGCTTGCCGAGGAAACTCTCAGAGGGTTGTGCTCCCTCGAAAAGCTGGCGGCGAGGGGTTGATACGCGAGCGCGCGAGTCCTCTTGTGTGTGTATGTGCCTTTTCTGAGGAACTTACTACCCTTACGTATACGAAAATGTATGTACGGATACCACATTATACTATATATATATATAAATTTAGAATACGCCATAAGGATCGTTTCGGCGGAGCCCCTTTCAGAAGTCTCTTGGCTTTCTATTCTGAGGGTTGGGGTCTCGCATGTTGGAGTTCGTTCCAAGCATTTTGAGATTGCTCAGGGCTTCTCCAATCGCGAGTATTATAGGTATACTTTGACAACCGCATTTATTTCAGCCATTGAGAATATAATATTTATGTCAATACTGGATTCTGATGTGATTCAGCGTTTTCACCCCCGCGAAAACACTGCAGTAAGTTTTAAGCAACATCTCGAAGCTGCAACGCTCAAAACGTTAAAATGCTATTATTTTGCGTTTTTCGATGAAAATACAATTTTTGTTTATCAATTGAATTTTTTGTCCTTGCATCTTTTCGCGTCTCAAAGTTATTTAGAATTTCAAAAAATTCATTCTGAATTATGAGAATTCAACTTGAAATGTTGTATTTGGAGAAATCGATTCAAAATTTGGAATTTGGGATGTGGAATATTTAACTTGGAATTTTTAATTGCGAGATGTTGATTAGATATTCGGAATTTGGAACATCAAATTTAAAATTTGGAATTTGGAACAATTTATTAAAATTTGTGGATTGGCATCTATTCATTAAAATTTTCGAATTTGGAAAAATTCTCGAATTTATTAAAGATACAGAAGCTGCGAGGGGCAAAACTTCATTCGGAATGTGAAATTTACTAGGGTTGAGATTTAAAATGTTTTGTTTGAACTTGTATCATTTTTGCACATCTTTTCGTGTCTCAAAGTTATTTAGAATTTCACAAAATTCATTCCGAGTTCTGGGAATTCAACTTGAAATATTGAATTCGGAGAAATCGATTCAAAATTTGGAATTTGGAACATTCAACTTCGAATTTTTAATTAGGAGAAATTTAATAGAGATTCAGAATTTGGAACATTAAATTGAAAATTTGAAATTTGGAACAATTCATTCAAATTTTTGAATTCGGATCAATTCATTAAAGTTCTTGAATTTGGGAACATTCATTAAAGTTTTTGAATTTGGAAACATTCTTTTTGAATTTATTAAAAATACAGAAGCTGCAAAATGCAAAACTTCATTCAGATTCTAAAATTTGACGATGTTTCAGATGTAGAATGTTTTGTTTAAACTTGTATCATATTTTCACATCTTTTCGCGTCTCAAAGTTTTTTAGAATGTCAAAAAATTTATTCTGAATTACGGGAATTCTACTTGAAATATTGAATTTAGAGGAATCGATTCAAAAATTTTAGTTTGGAACAATTCATTAAAATTTTTGAATTTTAATAAATTCAGCAAATTTTTTGATTTTGGAAAAATTCTCCTCGAATTGGTTAAAAATACAGAAGCTACAAAGTGTATCATTTTTTCATATTGTAAACTTGTATCATTTTTTCACATCCTTTCGCGTCTCAAAGTTATTTAGAATTTCAAAAAATCATTAAAATTTAGAATTTGGAACATTCAACTTGGAATTTTTAATTGCGGGAAATTGATTAGAGATTCAGAATTAGGAACATTACATTTAAAATTTGGAATTTGAAACATTTATTCATTAAAATTTTTGAAATTGGGAAAATTCTACTTGAATTTATTAAAAATGCAGAAGCAGCGAGGTGCAAAACTTTGTTCAGAATGTGGAATTCGCGAATGCTTAAGATTTTAAATGTTTTGTTTAAAGTTGTATCATTTTTTCACAATGAAAATGTCGAAGTAAAACAAATAAATAGAAATTTATTCTGTCAGGATCAAGGCTTAAAAATTCTCACGAAAAAAGATGAATTTTCCAAATCTCTTTCTTAAATATCAGATTTCATTCTAACCCTTTTCCAAAAAATAGATATAAAATGACCACGCTGGAAAAAAGATGACTAAAATTGTCGATGCCTTCCAGCATCAAAACATTGATGTAGAAAAATAGGCTGACTAATGAAAGAAAGTGGGAAAAAAAGGAAAAATAATTTACATATCGGTTTCCATAGCAGAAGTAAATTTTTAATTGCACTAACGTAAGAAAATATTTGTAGTAAATCAATATGTTTAGTTGTGTTACAAAATTTATTAGTTGTTAAGAAATATTTTTTTTGTGTAAAAATAATTTATGAACTGTTAATAAATAATTAATTTCGCCATATTCAACTTTACATTAGTTAACAGTTAACAAATCTCGGTATATTGTGTTCTTAGTGTGCCTTCAGCGATCTACGATACTTTCTCTCCAGGCGGATCGCTTGGGAGCATTTCTTCATAAACTGAAATGCATACAAGTCAACAACATTTATGCAACATAAATACCAAAGCATATAAATAATTAAATAAGTATTCATAACAAATACTTGCGCATTCATTATTTCGCATGATCTTTGCTTATTTGCTCACATCACAATATGGCGAAGGGAGGGAGGGAGGGGAGAGAGAGAGAGAGAGAGAGAGAGAGAGGGAGAGAGAGAGAGAGAGAGAGATTTCTATCATACAAAGAGCTCGCGCAGTATAATGTAAGCGTTGCGGCAACAGAAATCTCCCTTACTGGAATAAGGTTCGTCGTCGTATTCCGTACCTTGGACCTTTTCAGACGTCTCCGCTGTTTTCGTGAAGGGGGTTTTCAGTGTATGTTCGTGGTGGTATCAAGAGAGCTGTGCCTCGTCGGGTTGGATAGAAAAGGCGTGGGGATGGGTTTTGAACGAGAGGGTGGCATAAGGGTGAAAATGGGGTGGTTGTGGGCCAACGAGGGTTGGAACACCACCGCCACCTTCTTGGATCAATAAATGATTTAACATTCACAAAATGGCGGGCTTCGCTACCGCGAGCTGCCGTCGCCGTCGGTGGCACCGAGCAGAGAGCTACCGGCGGTGGCGGCGGCGGTAAGCGGGGAATAGAAGGAAGGAGAAGAAGATGGAGGCTTCATCATCCCCCTCAGACTCGAAAACGCTCGGAGTGGGGTTTCGAGAAATAATATAATCTACCTTAGACTCTCGAGAATGCCACCCTCTCGCCCTACAATGTATATGTATGTGGGTATAAGGGGGTGGTTTTTACCCATGTCTAGATGGGTTGCTCTGAGAGCTCGGAGAATCCCCCCGACGAGAACCCCACCGCGAAAGCGTCACTCGCCCCTTTCAAACTCCGCGCTCCTTCTGTACTCGGCAACTCGGTGCTGCAACCCCCAAACCTTTTTCAACCCCCCTTCGCAATATCGTATCATCCTACCACCGCCACCTCCTCACGAAAATTCAACTATACTCTTTGAAAGGTTGAGCGGCGACAATGGTAACATAGAACTGACGACAATAACATCACGTGATGATAAGAACGTTGGGAATATCGGACGGATCAGAATATCATGTTCTTCAACTTTCCATCGACGAACTAAGATTGAAAATGGCCTCAAAAGTTGCCATTTGTTTTTTACGTTATTATCATTAATTATGACTATAATGATTATTATAACGATGATAATAATAATGATGATATAATAATAATAATAATAATAATAATAATTTAAAAATAATATAATATATTATGTATCATTAATATAATATAATATGATAATATTATAATGATAATCATAATGATTATAATTAGTCAATTGAAGTTGATCTTTGGACAAACAAACAAATCACACGTTTGCAAAATATACAAAAATAGTTTTTGGTAGTGACCGATCCAATGACTTCAATGCACTTTCAATTACGTTGAGGGTAGTTTTCTTTTAGCGCTATTGATATTTCAAAATTTCTTGTATTTTGTTTCCTCAATTGAGATGGATTTCATTGATGTAATAATAATTTTATCTGTGAATCTGTGTGAAGTGAGATAATTTAAGTGGGTCGAAAATGTTACAAGAGTTTATGTTTATTGGAGGCAAGTTCCAAGAATTCTTCAAAATTTCGCTAATGTTGATTTTTTTTTGTGGAATAACCTGAAAAATGCCAGATTTCGGTTCTTCGATAATATCTCAAGTTATTTGGATCTATTGGAAATGTGAAAATAATTTTTTTTTACAGTTACAAGTCCCGAGGTTTTGTGACCTTTCGGAATTATTGATAGGCAAACGGTTCTCGGGACTTGTTTTTTTATTATATTGATTTCTATTAATAATTTCCATTCAGAGATATTTTGTGAGATGTTGAACAGTTTACAGGTATTGGAAATTTGGCACAGATTTTTTTTTAACAAGACTTGGAAAATCGTTAACTAATTCTAAGGTTAGCCTTTATCGAGGGTATTTAAACATATCCTGTAATTTTGTTTTTCAATTATGATGAACTTTATTGATGATTTAAATTAAGGACTAATATAAATAGCAATTATCGTGAATATTATTTAACATTGCTTGTTAATTTTTTCGTAGGTGTGCGCGAATATTCGAATATACGAATTATTCGAGACGAATCGAATTGAATCATTCGAATTGAGTTTAGAATCGAATAATTCGAACTATTCGAATAATTAGAATTACATGCATGTTTCTAACTATTCGAATAATTCGAATTATTCGATTCGAGTCGTCTCGAATAATTCGTAAATTCGAATATTCACACACCTATATATGAGGGATTCTCCGTCAACCCAGCCGCTTCTTTTTCGACCATCTCAGATCTACCCCATAATTGGTTATATATATCAAAGTACAACATCGACGTTCTCGTGTCGTCAAAAATATGAAAAATTTACATTGAAAACCGGATATGAAATGATAACTTTTATGAGGAGATATTTTTTTGTCTGACTTTAGGGTTTCGAGATATCGGCATCTAAAGAAAATCCAGTATTTTCTAAAATACTGGATTTAAAAATCTCAAAAAATTTACGAGTACTTTCAAGTGGTACTAAAATTTGACCAATTATGGAACAAATCTGAGAGGGTCGAAAAAAAATGGCTGAACAACATTTTAGAAAAAGCCGTTTTTTCCATATTAACATATCTCCGACAATTCGATGTTACTGAAAAAAAATGTCTCTACATAAATTTGTAGTTTTGTGTTAGCTTTCAAGCGGAATATTTGACATAATTTTTACGTTCCGGTAACGCTGATTTTTTAACCAAAAAAGGGGGAAATTATTTTCTTATTCAAAAACAGCCATTTTTTTGCTGAAAAAATTACAGAGTCTTCCTGTATGCTTGACGATATCGCAAAAAAATCACCAGAGTGGCTTGGATCGAGGTTCCAGTATACAAAAATTAATTTGTGTGATTTCATTTTTTTTTTACCCTAGAACTTCGATCCGTACCACTCTGGCGATTTTTTCGCGATATCGTCAGATATACTGAAAGACTCTGTAATTTTTTCAGCGAAAACAAAACAGCCTGTTAAAAAAAAAAAATAATTATCCCCTTTTTTGGTAAAAAATTAGCGTTACCGGAACGTAAAAATTATTTCAAGTCATCCGCTCGAAAGCTAACACAAAACTACAACTTTAATCTTGAGACATTTTTTTTCAGTTACTTCAAGTTTCCGAGATATATTCATTTGGAAAAAAACGATATTTTCTAAAATGTTGAATTTAAAAATCTAAAAAAATTCACATAGAATGCCTTTTAGTAGTACTTTGATAGAACCAATTATGGGGCAGATCTGAGATGGTCGAAAAAAGTGCCTGAGTTGACGGAGAATCCCTCATATACTAGTAAAAAATAAGAGACTGTGTTATTGCAATGGCTGTTTATGGTGAAAACCTAAATAAAGATTTGCTTTGTCGAAATTATAAAATAAATTAATGTCAGTAGCTGAAAATGAAGCCAGATGTCAAAACGAGGAAGAAAAACATTCATCGATCATAACGATAAAAAATCATTCCTTATTTATCATTCAATAATTGTCAAAACTTCGAAAGAGAAACTAAAGATAACGATTGATTTTTTTTTAATTGTCGTTCAAATTTTTTCAAAATTTGGGAGACCTATATTGCAGATAATTAAAAAGAGTATAACTGCACTCGACTAATAATCAGCGTATTGAATTTATTCGTTAATTTTCTAACGATGTATGTCATAATATCTAAAAAAAAATATTTTATATTTTACATTTCATTAAAAGGTTGGTAATGAAAGTTTCTTTTAAAAGTTATGTTTTATTAAAATTTTCATTACTTCAGTAGTGAGCTACAAGAAAAATATTATGATGAAGTTAAATATATGATAGAACAACATAACTTCTTCATCGAAGTCGATCAGTTTAAGAGCAAAAAATAATCATTCGAATGCTATTCGCACAGCCCTAGTTTTTCATCAATTTAAAGGAAATTTATTTACGGAGAGGGGGGGGGGGTTAAAATTTTCTCCCGTGGGATCCACCCACCTGGCAGCTCAACTCGCTCGGAATATTTCACCTTAATGGCGCAGTAAAGTGGATTTTAGGAGGGTTTGTAGCCAGGCAGTGGTAGCAGTTGCCTTACACCTCGAACATCGTTCCCCGAAGCCCATGACCTCTCTCGCTCGTTCCCTTTCTCCTCCGCATCGTTCGCGACGTATAAGATCCCTAAATATTAAGAGGGCATTAACATTGTCGGCCATTTTGCGAAGCTATCTCCGTCGCCTCAATTTCAAGGTATAACCATGCTCGCAGCCTCAGGACTCATCCTACTTTAAGGTCTAGTCCATACGAGGGTCTTGCTATACAGCACAAGAACCACCATGTAAACGAACCTACCACCGCCTATGTTATTATATTAGAAGCCTTCCACAACCGCTTTTCTACCCACTCCACAGCTCAGCCAAGAACGCTCGAAGCACCTCCGAAGATTATGGAAATCGCGATGGAAGATTAGAAAGCTCGTTGTTGGAAGTTACTTCAAAAATTTTCATCGAATATGCCATAACGAATTATAAATTTTGTATCAATATTTTTATCCAACTTTCATGACTATAAATATTTGGAAAATTCAATAATGCAAGAAGATATTAATTTCGTCTATTTCATGATGACACTTTAGTCCCATTCCATGACCAGTCCCAAAAAGGTCCCCATTTTTGGCTTAAAACGTCCAATTACTTTCTAGGTCATTCCACGAGTGTTTTCTAAGTCTTTGAACATGTCGCTGAATGCAGTAATTAAAATGATGAGATGAAGGTCCTGTTTGATGGTGGCTAATTATTTCCTTCAATGGTCTCCAGCTGCAAAAGTGCGATTCAATGTGCTTAGGTCGATTCTCAACATGGCTCCTTCTGTTATTTGAGTCGAGTTGAATTTTCCGGGTGGAATATTTTCCTCTGGTTACTTCGGTCACATATCTTCATTAAGAGCCCTTCTAACAGCCAGTTTCTCAGCGGGATACTTAGTTCTGTGGTGGCGGAGGTGCTGTTACGTTTCTGCTGAGAAAGCCGGCAACAGCCTTGGCTTACGAAGGCAGTTACCATGGGATAGGGCGGGGGAGTTAGTGTGAACCGGGTGGCTCATCGGGCCCAACGGAGTTCCACCAAGTTTGTTGTGTGTGAAAACAGGGTCTGATTTGAATTTATATTACTTGGCTGGCATTGCGCACCCCACCGCCACCGCCATCGTCGTTGGCCCAAACCAGCCCGATATCCTTGCCGATCCTTGCCACCAGCTTCTATCTAACACCATCCTCGTTGTTTTATATCTATACGTACTCTACCAACGGTTGAAATCCTCTACGCCTTCGCTATCCTATGCGACGACGAAATTTCCATATATCTGAGAAAGCCCCCGCATGAACTAGGAACGAGGAAACGAGTCGAAGGGTTGAGAATGAATCAGCCCCGTGATTTCCAATATTAGAATTCCATGGAAATGTTCTCGTTGTCCCTCAAACAGGCACGTAACACTTTGATTTGAAGTTTATGTTTTTTCAAAGCAGTTTAGACTAAAACAGTTTTTGTATTTATATTTTAATATTGTATAGTAGGGGAGGGTCGGGGAACGACGGTCCCCATACAAAATTCCGTAGAAAAAAATATTTTTGGTTTCTTGTCAAACAATCATAAATTTGATGCACTGACTCATTTTTAGACCGATCCGAAATACCTGGGGCACAATGAACCACCCTAAAAAATTAGGTCAGAATATTTTTGTGTTTCCTGAAATTATGATGAATTTGATTTATTCATCCGTTTTACCATTTGACCATCAAAATGAAAAACATTTGTAATGGTGAAAATCATTTTTTGAGATAATAAAAACAAAATTATTATCTTTTAGAGGGGGGCCTCGTGCACCGGATTTTTTTTGCTTCGGCAAAATTTCAGTGAATTCGTTCAAGATAGAACGAAAGTAAACTGATTTGATGGTTGAAAGCCACAAAAAGTATTAACCGGCTCAGGGGGGCCGTCGTGCCCCACCCTCCCCCATAGTAATGGAAATTCAATGAATTAGTGATGAATTTCCAGTGAACACGTTATGTTGCAGCAATGTAACATGGAAGTTATATCGGTACGTGAGTCGAAGAGTATCACACCTCAGATTAATGCCCAAAACTATGACACCTCTGTGCTAAAGTGATAGGAGGTGTCATAGTTTCTGGCGTTAATCTGAGGTGTCATACTTTTCAACTCACGTACCGATATGTAATATTACAATGTTATTTCTATGTAACATAGCTGTTATATAACGTGCAAGCAACATGCTATGTAACATTTGTTACATGCAGGTTACATAACTGGTATATGACTTTGATACATTATAGTAATGTAAAAAAGTTTTGTAGTCGTTACATGACATGCTTCTAACCAAATTACATTGCAGTAATATAACATGGAAGTTACATGTAATGTTACAATGTTGTTCTTGTGATACATAACTGTTATGTAACGTGGAAGTTACATGTTATGTGCCATTTGTTATATGCAGGTTACATAACTGGTATATAACGTTTTTACATTACAGTTATGTAAACAAAATTTGCAAAATAATAATATTGCAGTAATATAACTAAAATATTACAATATCACCGTAATATTGCTGTTATACAGATGCAATATATCAGTTACATTAATGTAACATTACATTCCAATATTGCGGTTACATAACTGTTATATAACTGTGACATAACTGTTATATAACAATGTTATATTGCTGAGTAGGAAATTGTAACTTACATGTAACGTTTATGTAATATTACATGTTACAAACGGTAACGTTGCCCCTACATTGCTGCTACATTACTGTGTCCTTTGGGAAACTATAACATTTCTTGAATCCAGTAGCATTTAAGTTAATTTTTGGTTGAAGAGTTCAGAAAGTTGATTACTTTAACAAATTTTCGATCACGGAAGTGGATTAAATATTCTTTTGAAATAGTTTTGTGTTGTTGATAATCAGAGCTAAATTTTGGAAATAATTTCAATAAGTATTTGCAAATCAATCGCCAATCTGAACCAGATTTCATGCTAAAGCATCACTTATGATGGAACACAATAATTGGGATGAAATATAGAAGAAAAGTCAACTAAATTATACGACGAATTTTAGTAATTTTTGTTGTTCCTTTTTTTTCTAAGAATAATCAAGAATTTTTTCCGACCTTGAAGATATTTTTTCCATTTTGTTGTTTGTTCGTTCATTTCTCTATCAGTTCATCATGTTGATTTTTATGGGTAATTATTAAAACGCAATCGCAAGCATTGGTTTATGGATGGATCTACACAAATTTGTTTATTGATTTTTAAAAAACTTGTGGGTTTATGATTTTTTGACGATAATCATAAATAATGATGGAGATAGTACGTTAATGGAGAATCTTATGATCAAAAAAAGAAGCCCAGAATGACGATTTTTAAAATGTTGCTCTGTTTCAATTAGTTCAACGTGTTAGTTTTAGTTTTCCCAATAAAAAAAAGAAGATTGGTCATGTCTTTATCTAAAAGATTTTAAGTTTTTTTAGTTAAAAAAAAAACAAACACAATTTCCAAAATTTTAACATTTTGTTCAATTTTCACGTTTTTAACTCTTGATTATGATGTCTAAATTTTATTATTCAAAAAAAAGCATCGCAGTCACTTTTAAGCATTTAACATCCAACTCTAATTTATTATCTCGATCAAAATCAAATATCATCATGGAGGTAAAGATAAAAAACTTTTCTAGAATTTTTTAGTGCGAGGGCGATGAAGTTGGGACTCCAACTTATATTTCTCAAAAACGACTTAAGGGGGTATTCAGGACTAGAATTTTAGGAAGTTATTTTTTTTACATATTCTTGAAGTTTAGACCTTTAGGAATATATCCTCGAAAGGAAATTTTTTAATTCTAATCATTTACAGAGTTATAGTTATTTTAGTGACACAGCAACTTCGCCCCTCACGTCTATCGGAGCAAATCGCAATATATAGACGTTTTTCTCAAGACTACTTGTCTCAACACGGTTGACATGATATCTCAAGTTCTACTCAATCGATTTACTTTAAATTTTTCACCAACCTTCAATGTATAACTCTCTATCGCCCCTACCACTTTTGTATCAAAATTGTTTTATGGACTATTGTAAAAAAATTTTAAATATGAATAAAGAGTCGAAAAACGCCTTTTTTGTTCAGACAGGTATCATTTTGCGAAAAATTTGTTTTCCGATTTCTTCGAAGTAGGCATTTTTAGGTAAGGTAAGGACATTTTTACTAATTAAGAATCTTTTTTTTTCATTTTGCATTGGTTATTCGGATTATACTAGAACGGTTGCAATCGTGTCAGCCAGCACAACTTGACAAAACGCTCAAAATGTGTCTCCGGACCAGAATGGTGCCTTAACGAAATAAAAGAAGAATGGGGCCGTTTGCGGCTTTTGATTAAACAAAAAAGTCCACTATTATATTTTGAATGAGAGCTGGGCAAAGTATCGGAAAGTAATTCAAGTACGAAGTACCGTAAGTACTTAAAGTATCGAGTACCGGCAGTGCCTGAAGTACTACGTACTTATTACATAAAGTGCTACGAACTTGTTACTTGAAGTACTTCGGTTTTAAAGTACTTGAAGTACAAGTCCTTGAAAAATCAAGTACCAAGTATAAAGTACAGTGCTCGCCATTAATGCCTGCAAATCTTTCAAAGATTCTTTCCAAGATTCTAAGAAAGATTCTTTTCAAGATTCTAAGAAAGATTCTTTTCAAGATTCTTTCAAAGATTTGCAGGCATTAATGGCCAGCACTGTACGTTTCAAGTTTTCAGGTATATCTCGTAAGTTCTAGTACTTACATTTGATTTTTTTTTCTCATTTGATTTTTATTCGAATACTTTTTGTATCAAAACATTTTTTTACCTTGTGCAATACACCGAGATTCGGCTTTAGGGAGATTTCGAACAGAAGTATTTAATCAAAGAACTAAAAATAATTCAAAAATCGCATTGGCTATTGTAATTACGATTTATTTTAACACAAGTTTGAAAAAAAAGAAATAAAAAATATAAGACATGGATTGTTGAAACTACTCCAACTCCGAGTTCGTCTTAAAAAACTGTCGTAGGCAACACTTGAGGGACAACATGTCCATACGTCACGAAATATCATTTTCAATTACATATTCAAAGGCTTTGTACATGCAACCATCAGCAAGACACATTCAACAGTATTTGAAACTTGAATTTGAAAAAGTCCTAGAAGTTCAGAAGAGTATTTGAAATTTTAAGTACGATACTTGAAGTACTTTTGAAGTACTTGAAATTTCAAGTACAATACTTGAAGCATTTTCTAAGTACTTAAAATTAGAGTACAATACTTGAACCCGTGTGTGAATTTGATTGAGGCCCCGACTAGGCCCCGATCGGTTTTCCCTAACTTACTTCGGATCCTTGACTGGAAGCCCAATAGGGCCCCTGAATGGACGGTTACGCTTTTTCGACAAGGGCCTAGAAGATTGCCAAATGAGGGCCTTTACAACCGCCTCACGTCTGCCATGTCGAATCCACGACAAGCCCATGTCAAGCTCTATCAGGGCCCTAGTACGTACGTAGTATCGCTATACGTGTAGATTGTAAAATTGAATTATTTCAATAATAATAACAATATTATTATTATTAATTATTATTATTATATATTATAATAATACATTATTATTAATTATTATTAACATCAATATATTATTAATAATTCTCCAAGAGAATTTTTACAAAAAAAATAGTATAAAGCCGAGGATTTCTATGAAGAAATCTTGCGGGTATGACTTGACTCTGCGGTGTCGAATACAACCCGTGCTCCCACTTCAGCTATACATATAAGCATACTATTTGCATATTCCGTATGCGAGAGAGCGCACGCCGTATGCGGCATCTCATTGCGAGTCTCAGAACTAACTCCCCGTGAAGCCCGATTAGGCCCTCAAAGGGTTGCCTCGTCAGTGCCATGTTTCAAATAATTAGGGCTCCGATACTTTCGCCCTATTTGGGCCCGATTTAGTTCTGTTGTTATTATACCGACTTCTTTAAATATGGGTTACCCGATCGAAGCCCGACAAGGTCCTCGACAGGTTGCCTTAGGTCAGCCATATTGTAAGTGAGCCTGGAAACCTTGGCATTGCCCTTTTACGGCTCAACCTGGTTGTGTTATGGCAATTCATGACAAGGCATCCAGATTTAAGCCCGACAAGGTCCTCAACGGGTTGCCTCAAGTCAGCCATATTGTAAGTAAGCCTGGAAACCTTGGCACTGCCATGTCGGGGCCCAACCTGGTGGTGTTATGGCAATTCATGACAGGGCATCCACGTTTAAGCCCGACAAGGTCCTCAACGGGTTGCCTTAGGTCAGCCATATCGTAAATAGGCCTGGTAACCTTGGCATTGCCCTGTCGGAGCCCAACCTGGCGGTGTAAGGGCAATTCCTGACAGGGTATCTACGTCCAAGCCCGACGAGGTCCCGACTTAAGTCAGGGCTCCCCTAGAACTTTTACACACGGGGAGTACTTTTTAAATACTTTAAGTACGTCACAAGTACCGGGAACTTCAAGTACTGCCTAACTCTGTTTTGAATAAATGAAGCCATCTTTCAGAAAAATGTCCTGAAATTCCGTTCACCATCGTTTATCTCTTAATATTGATTTATAATCGGTCATATGGGTCAATGTGGAACAGCATGGTTTCTTGTTTGCTTCGAAAACTGGTACAAAAGAAAGTCGGTTAATCGTTGTGGTCGTGAAAATACGAGGAGACTCGGAAAATAACATAACCGAATGCCAAGCGTCATCGGAAGGGTGGACCAATTAACAGTGGCGAGATGGTTGAATTCATGGGGGTGTGTTGGGGGTGCAGGATGAGAACGAGGAGTAAGCGAGAACCGCGAGTATACACGAAGGTATGGGAGTCAATTTCGGAGAGAATACGACGGGGGTGGTTTCGGGCTTTTTACGCGAGATTCACCCTTGAAACGGGGGAAAAGTTTGCGGGCCCCGCACACCCTTTTGAAACACGGTTTGCCTCTGTATGGGCCGATGTTCCGCACAAGGGCAGCAACAGCTCGACGTGCCACACGACTCACACCATTTGGCCCATGAAACGGCTCACACACAAACACGAGATACCATCCCGACCGTGGTGGACCGACAACGCTTTAAGCACTTTTTAAACGCTTCGCGTATTTATATCCCTCGCGGGTATCCCACCGCTTTTGGCTTTAGGTGAGCGTGAAACAATTAAAAGCTCGACGGGCGAAAGAGATAACGATGTAATGAGGTTGAGCTGACAAGACATAAAAACCGATTCGGATAAACGTACCGGCTATTGACAACAACATTTTTTGTTGCTATCTTATATTCACTCAAATAATTGAAAAATCACTGCAAATTTGAAATTTGCACATTGCTTTTTTTAAGGCTGGTCTAGAATTTTGGAAAAAACAATTTTTTTAAAATGTATTCTTAAACTTTAAATCTTTAAGATTGTATCCTTAAAAGAAAATTTTTAAATTCCAATAATTTATGGAGTTATATAGCTATTTTAGTGACGTAGCAACTACGTTTGTCACGTCGGAGCAAATCGGACTTATAGACGTTTTTCTTAAAAATATTTTTTTCAAGAGGACTGACGTGATATTTCAAGTTCTACTAAACCGAAAACTATTATTTTTATTAGTGTAAAAAAATTAGAAACTATGAAAAATAGGGTCGAAAAACGCTTTTTTTGTTCATCGAGCAGCCATTTTGTGAAATTTTTTATTCGTTTTTGCCGAGAGACCGGTTATAATGACATTTTTAATGACTAGGAATTTTGTTTCAATTTTGAATCGGATGAATAGAAAGCTTGCAATCGTATCAGTCAGCACACCCTTTTTTTACCCCCAACCAGCGCGTTTTTTATCAGCTTTTTTACCAGATTATAACTTATTGAATTGTTATTTTTTTCTTGAAATTTTTTTGTATATTGTCAAAATATTAAAATTAATATTAATAATAATTATATGTACTTGAAAATTTGTATAAACCTTAGGCGAAATTAAGAGCCACCCCTATTGAAACGTTTATCAATCACCTCATTTGCATCACAGCCGATGGACTTTGTTTTCATCACATATTTATATTTTTCTTAATCTCAATTTTTATTGCGTCTCATTAATTATCTCATTTACACAACAACCGATGAACTTGATTTTAATCACGTATTTTTATTTTTCTTAAATTTAGATTTCCATTAAATTATTATAGTAATGAATTATACACTTTTTCCATGAAGTCGATGTTACTAATTTCTAATCATCTTTGAGTAATCACTTGCACTGCGATTAATTAATTTTTTTCCGATCACTTACACTGACAGAAATGATGTTCTATTTACGGTTTTTGTGATAATTCGAGAAATCACTGAATTTTATAGTAACTCGTACTAAAAATATTGTTAACTCAACTACACTAATTAAAATACCGCGTAAATAATTAATTTATTAATTCTCATAGTTTTTTTTATATCGCTAATCATAATTTCTTTTAATGTTTTTTTTTTTATTTTTGAATTATTATAATGACTCAGTAGAAACTTTTCCCTTTAAGTCGTTGTTACAAATTTGTTAATAATCTCGTGATTTAACTTGTCCTTTCATCGATAAAAATCACATACACACACTTTGTAGCCAAACTTACGACGCAGGAAAAATCAATCTCAAAATCAATTACGAGCAATCACGATCTAGTGTTTACGGACTATAATAAAAGATTCGACCTGTTCGATGCCCTTGCTTTCGGTAGAAGGTTCCCTATCATACTGACCGTCGCTTGTGCATGGCTGAAAATCCTTAACCTCGTACTCGTAACATCGAATCAAGACTGGACGATCTGAAAACTGCTTCCCGGAACTTGCATAACCTGTCACGCCAGAATCGTGTCTTTCCACAGTGTGCGAATAACAAAGTCTCAAAAGAATACGAGGGGTGACCATCGTGAGTATTTCTGTCGGGTTTCCGAAAGGTGCAGTGATGTTTTCCCATTGATTATTGAAGAGCAAGTTAATTGGTCAATCTGTTCAGTTTAGTCAGTGAACATAGAAAAATATTATTGTTGGAAAGATCAAACATTCAATCATAAATTATGCGTTAATGTGAATAACCTAATCCTCAATAGTAAGTAAATATTAATCAACTAAAAATATATTAATAATAATTACAGCCAGAAAAAAAAATCTAGTTGATTTAAGAGGGTCGATTCAGTTGAGAACTTGCAGTTGCAAAACTGCAAGATCTTTTTTCGAACTCTGCGTAGAAACATAACCGATAGGTTACATTCTTCTACGTTCTTGAAGCTTTCTTTCGGCTCAAAAGAAAACCCTTAAGATCCACCGTCACCCTGATGCGCAGTGTTTGAAGTTTTTTCAGTCTGCGAGTGATTCAGAAAAGACCGGTCTACGGATCGCGGTCTAGCTAGTCTCATTTTTTTCGCTACGAATCCCCATTAGGGATGAGTGCGGCGCATTTTTTTTAAGGCCTCCATTTCAAAGGGACGGAGCAGTTTTATAATTATTCAGTTAATTTTGCTCCTCCGCTGAAAGTAAGCCTCGAAATTCATACTTCAATTAACCTAAAACAAAAATGTGCCGCACTCATCCCCGATCCCGTAGTAAAAAACTCCATTGAATCGCCAATGGCAACCAATGGTCCTCATACGACTCCATTGGACAATGAATGGGGACCCATTGAGATTTCTGCATTTTTCAATGGCGTATAGGAACGACCATTGATCAGTGAATGGATGTCCATTGAAAAGTCACCATTGCCCAATGACGTCCATTGAACAACAAATGCGGATGAACCGAATGATCACCATTACTCAATGACGCCCATTGGAAAGCAAATGCTGATGGACCGAGCCATCAGCATTGCCCAATGGTGTCCATTGGAAACCGCGTCGCGTTAGTTCCGAGACTTGGCGTGAGATGTCGCAGGACGGCAACCCGCTAAACTCCCATACGGATTATGCGAAGAGTATGCTTATCTAGACGAGTGTGAGCACGGAATATTAGCAGGAGTCGGTGTCCAAAAAATCCATGCAAGGAGTTCTTGCCGACTGATGCCCATGGGATAATCCCTATTCCCTTTGAAATGGGGAAGTCAATCCTCATCGGAAAATCCCTATTCGATTTCAAATGGGGAATTCAATGGTGAAAATATCCTTGGGCAATTCAGCATTCATCTCCATTGGTTATTTTGACAATGAGGAATGAATAGCGATTTTTCAATGGTAACGAATGGAGTTTTTACTATATGAAAGAATCTCCATTGATTATCGCCATTCATTCCCCATTGCCTACAAAAACCAATGGAGATGAATGCTGAATTGCCTATGGGAATTTTCTTCATTGAATCCCCATAGGATAATCCCCATTCCGTTTCAAATGGGGAAGTCAATCCTCATTGGAAAATTCTCATTCGATTTCAAATGGGGAATTCAATGGCGAAAATCCCCTTAGGCAATTCGGCATTCATCTCCGTTGGTTATTTTAGCAATGGGGAATGAATGGGGATTTTTCAATGGCGGCGAATGGAGTTTTTTACTACGGGATGGAAATTCGTTGCGAACAAAATGAGACTAGTTAGACCTCGATCCATTCACCGGTCTTTTCTGAATCACGCGCAGACTTTTCAAAGAACTAGGTTTCGGGGAAGGCCTTGCAAAGTTGTTGATGTAGCAACATTTTTCTTGTCACTCCTCTGCGGTTGCTGAATTTTTCCTGTGGAACAGAAAATGTATCACAAACTTTTTCACATAAAAAATAATTTTTTCTTCATAACTTTTAGTTTTTATATATCATCCAATTTTTTTTTCAACACAGGAAAAAATTCAAAAAATAAAAAACTATTATAATCACCATGAATCTTGTACAATTGTAAATGTACGATAGTTTCACATTTATCCCAAGAAAACGAAATATCACTTTCCTCGCTATATCCACGCGTGAAGTTAAAAAATTTATTTTCGTTGAGCGGATGAATCGGAAAATGAATATATTTCCAGAAAACACATTCATTTTCGTATATCCTTTTCGTATATACTTTTCGAAAATATTAACTAACAAACACATTACAAATTCACAAATAAATAATAAATCACTCCAAACAAACAACACCGACGAAACGGTCATGACAGTGAGGTAACCTCACTGAGGCTCGCCACAAGCAGTATGACCAATTGTTTTCATTTTTTTGACTGCTCACTTCTCATCTTATTCAAGCCTTCTGATTGGCTGGATGTAAACGCATGAACCAATCAGCATAAT
Source organism: Alloplasta piceator (assembly GCA_946863875.1). NCBI lineage: Eukaryota > Metazoa > Arthropoda > Insecta > Hymenoptera > Ichneumonidae > Alloplasta > Alloplasta piceator. The sequence continues at coordinate 18,251,280 of OX333075.1, forward strand.
ACTTAAATTAGCTGAAGCGTGATGCTAGTTTTACCCATGCGCCGACATCTCGGCGAGGCTTTCGCGCGAGACTATGCATTCGTTTTGGAAGCTTACGCGCTTGTGAGCATTCTGTAGCATTTTATTTAGGTGTTCTTTTCTTTGAAAAAAGAACCACTTTGTAAAATCTGAAAAAAATCAGAAAAATATAACAAAATATAACAAATTTGTTAGGCTTCATTCTAAAATGAAGGTTTTAATACTCTATGAGTAAAACTCAAAAAATAGCAAAAAAAAAAAAATTACTCATAGAGTATTAAAATCTCCATTTTTGAACCAAGCCCAAATTTTTTTTTCAATATTTTATTACATTTTTCGGAATTTTTTCAGATTTCACAAAGCGGTTCGTTTTTTTCAAAAAAAAAAAAAATAAAATCCAAAAAACGCGTGGCCAAAAAATTCTAAAGAAATTTGGGAAAATGTATTTCAATGTGTTTTTGTATAAAAAATTTATTGTAGTGCCTGTAAAATTTTTACCTGTGGTGTAGATTTTTTTTTCCCTATAAAAGCATTGAAAAAACTGAAAAAAAATCGATCGACTCCGAGTGATAGTTTACAAATTTTTATAGAATAATACAGGTTTTTCAGAATGTTTTCAAAATTATATTTTCTTGTATTCATTTTTTTACTCACTCGGTTACATTTTGGCCCGTAACTAAGCCATTTTTGAAAATTTTAACTTATCGCTTCAGAAATGAATGCAAAAGTGATCAAAGAACATAAAAGTTAAATTTTAAAAAAATCGATTTTTTTGTGATTTTAATGGGCTCGACCCCATTAACTAGATGCCAACTAATATGAATAGACTTTTTATTTGTGTGCCGGTTTCAGATAACTATTTATTCCAAGTACATTTTTTTTATTTTAATGAAGGAAGTGAAAAATATTAGCGTACTAATAAATATTTATTTAATCGAAATGAATCGTTTTTTAGGCACTCACTTAATTTTGACAAAAAAAAGAACCTATTAAAATTGCTATCCGTTGATATGTCGGATATTCGTTCGGTGTCAGATCTCAGAAACCGGTGTGCAGAATTAAATATCCTTTATAGAATTGTATATGGTTGTAATCTTAATGCCTACAAGGTTTCAATCCAAGGGGATACTGTAGAACAATTTTTTTTTGAAAAATAGCAGTTTTTTAGAGAAAAAAGGCTTTTTATATCCGTATGCAGTTGAAACTTCCAAGTTTACAAACGAATTTTTTTCTCACTTACAGGATTTTTGTATATAATTGTAAAGATATGTCCCACCAAGTTTCAATCCAATGAGACACTGTTAAGTATACAATTTCTGTAAAAAATAACAATTCAAAAAAAGGCTATCTCTTTTTATATGCACTTAGCACTTGAAAATCTACGAACGAATTTTTTTCTAACTCACAGAATTTCTTCATATAATTGCGAATGAATGTTCCACCAAGTTTCAATCCAATCAGACACTGTTGAGTATATAATTTTTTCAAAGAAAACACCATTGTACCCAAAAAAAGGCCATTTCTGTCCATATGCACTTAGAACTCGGAAGTTTACGAACCAATTTTTTTCCATCTTACAGAATTTCTGTATATCATTGTAAACAAATATCCCACCAAGTTCTAATCCAATTAGACACCGCTAAGTGAATAATTTGTACCTAAAAGCACCATTTTTAACAAAAACAAAAATACTGTTTTTCTCACTCACAGAATTTCAACATATGATTATGAACAAGCGCATACCACTTTCACGTAAAGCATAGAACATACAAAATGCTTGTATGGATTTTTTCTTTTGACCGAATTTCCAAGTAACATTTGCCGGCCTGAGAGCGCCAAATTCAAAATCCTTAGAAATTCTACTCATTACTAGGTTTTTTTTGTTGCATAAAAATTATAATTTCAATGATGAAAGTTATTGATCCAATTGCAATTGCAGGAATCATAACTTCAATGAAATACATAATCATGTAGTTGATATTCATTGAATTTAGTTTATCACTCTTGTAACTGTGCCACCCATATTTTTATTCCCAGTTGGAGTTCCTTTGAAATATAGGGATTGAAATTGAGAGGATGGTAAAGTTTATCAGCTGATACATGAGTGCGAGAGAGATAGCTGAAATTTTCGAACAAGTTTTTCTCGGAGATCAGCAACATTTGGGGCAAAATAAAGTTTAGCCTCTGCATCAGTATATTACGCAGGGGCTAAAAATTTGGTTTTTTTTTAATCTTCAACAATTACGAGAAAGACTTGTTCGAAAAATTGTCGGTAAAAAAGATTTTTCACATCCTCTTAACAAGAACATAGTAAATCATTTATTTCAGTGCACTGATTCATTTCTTTTAACTCAGTTTGTTAAACAAGTAAGTGCGTGCAGCCAGTCCATACTTTAGTTATTGAGTACGTGAGTTTGTCAGTTTGTCAGTTGAATTTATCATTCTTATAGCTGTACTACTCACATTTTCATTCCCAGTTTGAGTTCCTTTAAAATATACGGATTGAACTTGACCACAACATAGTAAATCATTTACTTTGCAGTGATTTATTTCTTCTAACTCAGTTGGTTAAACAATTAAGCACATGCAGCTAGTTCATAAATTAGTCATTAAGTTCGTGAGTTTGTCAGTTTGTCAGTTGAGTTTATCATTCTCATAGCTGTGCCACTCACATTTTTACTCCCAGTTGGAGTTCCTTTGAAATATACGGATTGAACTCAACCACAACCATAGTGAATCTTTTACTTTGCAGTGATTCATTTCTTTTAACCCAGTTCGTTAAACAAGTAAGTGCGTGCAGCCAGCTCCTAATTTAAGTTAGTGAGTTCGTGAGTTTGTCAGTGAATACGTTAATGAATGAGTGCATACTCAGCCAGTGGGTTAGTTATTGAGTTAACTATTATACCTCAGTGAATAAATTAGTAATTGAGTGAGAGAGTGGCGAGGACGTCGATAGGAAGTGAAAGGGGTTATAAGCGAAAACAGATTCGCTTTCAGTCACGTATCATACGGAATGTAGGACACTCGGGAATTCCCACAGGACTGGTCGAGAGTGAGAGAGTTCTGTGAACCGAACGAGGCGAAAACCATGCTAAGTCATAGCGGTGAGACAGAGTCCAAGCTTGCACAGTGGCAACCTGTCTGCTGCTCGTTTTGTCTCACTCTCTCTCTCTCTCTCTCTCTCTCTCTCTCTCTCTCTCTCTCTCTTCAACCGAGAATAGCGTGGCTGACCACCTCTCGTCGACGTTGAGCAATCGAATGGACTCACGGCTGGCCGGCTAGTCGGTGACCGGTAAATTATACGATGCCCCGAAACGGTCTGTGTGCCACCTAACTCATACACACGTGTATCAGGATCAACGTCCTGGATAGATAGAGAGAGAAGCACACATGCTGCGATATATATGCCTCACTGAGTCACGGTCACCATTTACACATATATAACTATTACATCTGGTACATAAACGCTGCACTGGAATTTCCAAACAAGAAATCCAAAGTAACATGTTTTTGCAAATTTACATGTTAAGGATAATACATTGCAGATTCGAATTAAGGTGCAAACCCGATTGGATAATCCCTCATTTTTTTTACTTGAAATTCGTTTAAAGTTATTGCCAAATGACTTTGGGTTTGATAGCTATTCGCGCATCAAAATTTCAATAGAACATGGGGAAGGCTGATATGTTGACAGTGTGAGAAGCAATGGATGTCTAAAAACGTGAATTCGTGTGAGGTTATGTGAAATTTCCTGGAGAACGAGTTTTTCGAAAACTCGTCACTGGCTTCGGTAACTATGCCGAAGAACCCGGCAGCGAATAAGCCTTGAACCTGAGAAAACCAGATTTGTTACCCTTTTATTTGTGAAACGAAATTCACACGACCCATTGAGTCTTTATCCGGAAGCTTGCTCATATTTTCTCTGGCAAAGAGATGTTGCACTCTGTAACAAGATTTTCTATGAATTCATTAAAACGGGTCTTTGGAATTTGTTTCGCGTTCGATGATCGTTCAATTGACTATTTATCACCCACCCTTAAATTGTGGGCAATTTTTTGAGTGATATCGTTGAATAACAACAACTAACATACTAACTGATATCGTAGAATAATAACAACTAACTCACCCAACTAAAAGAATGCAATTAAGAGTTACCAAGTATACACTTTTTTTTATTGAAGTAATAAAATCTTGGGGTTCCGAGGTACCATAATTTATGTCAGAATTGCACATGTCATTCGGGACAGGTTGACCATAATTTTTTTTTGATGTTCTAAAAGTAAATTAGATTTGAAGTTATTAAGCTCGAGACAATTGTTAAATACTTCGGGTGTGCCATTTTCTCTCCTATTATACAAGAATACAGAATGAAACAAAGTCTCGATAATCTCTAGTCAACTTTCAAAAGGGCATTTTTATCTATTAACGGTCAATGCATAGTGGGAATCTTGATGTTGTAACAGAGATCCCAAATGCTTGAAACATCTTTTTCAGTGATGATAACTGGTTGAAATTTTTTCCCCTAAGGCTACTTTAAAATCCCCTGAATTCAAACTTAAATACCTTAACTTTAAACGTGATAAAACTTGTAATCAATTTATGCAGTTTCTTTTCGTAATATTTTATCGCTTAGCATAATTGATTAATTAAATGAACAATATAAAAAAATATTTCCAATTTTTTGAAAATCTATTTAATTAACTTACCTGCATAAGATTTTTTTCAATAAGAAAGTTTTGAATACGAAGAATCTATTAAAAGTAGTACATAAGATTTATAAAAAAGATAACTTATTTATTTTTTAGGTTTCAGTACGTAAAATTGATAAACGAATAAATAAAATAAATGCATGTATAATTATAAATATTTAGAGACTGTAGATTCCCAAATCGTTAATAATTGCAAAGAACTCGTTAGTTTTTCGGTCTTAATTCGTGTTAGTATTTTTGAAGTCGTACATTTTCACGTTAAACATTTTTAGCATATTAGATGATATCATTTTTTTATCGATTTTGCATTGCATCGATATTTTTGTTTTGATTGCAAATATGTTTTGAACGACTAGAGCTGGTTGGTAATCATAATAAATGAAGTTTATTTTAGAAAAAGATTTTGAAACATCGGTGTTCCATCTAATTGCCCAAAAAACTTGTTTATTTTTATTTTGACATTATAAAAATCACACTATTGACTTCAGCAGTCGAATCATAGATGGCCAAATACTACTTTTTGTCATATTTATTTTTCTTGTGACACTACTGTTTAGTTTATTAAGTTAGAGACCATTAAGAATAGAGACCTCCATAAAAGTCTCGATTTTACATGAGTTTAATAGAAAAAACTCACAGAGTCAAAAAATTATTATTTTTTCCCTAAAAAATACTCTAACAAAAATTTTCCCCTATAAAATGCAATTTTTTAACTTGTTTCCCTTAAATTTTTCGGGAAAAACCCTCAAGTTGGGATGATAGATCTTCTTAGCAATGTTCACTTCGAATTCGTATGATCGTGATCAATCGAGTTTTAGATCAATCGATCTTCGTCTCAAAGTTTTCATTCTCCACAGTGTTTTGAATCTTTTGAACAGATACAAGAATACCCAGGCGTTTACCGTCGGATGGCATCAGCATAGATTTATAATTGAAACGAGAAAATCAAATAATAATTATAAGACTTTTCGGATTACTTGGACGCGACGAGATATTAAAAATTCACAGGTTCCTTCATAATTTAACGAATAATGATCGATGTAGTCACTCGCGACGAAACACCTGTCGGATTAATGTTGAAACAAAGCTTCTTCTTGCTCATTGGACAATTGAGCCAGGCCTTAGATGTCGCATTGGTACCTGGTAAACAATGTGGCATTGTCCCGAGGATGCTAATGTGTGCAGTTAGGACGTTGAGACTCGTGCTGGTCCGTAAAATCTATGTCCACGAGGCACAACGAGATGAGGAACAAAGGCTAAAGGAGAAGACAAGTGTACAATTAAGCTGTTGGGTATTTCCGCGCCTGCTTTCATGCCAAGACAACCAGCGACAGTGTGCTACTATTTCTAACCAAGAATGAAAGACATTCACTGCCTTAATGTGCCTTTCACTCGGTCACTATGACCAAGTTTTCATCATGAGAATAGAATCAAATGGCCGTTGAATGTTTCCCCGTTGTCCGGTTGCGCTACACCAACCCCAAAAGACGGAGTGGAGACGCAAAACAATTAAGCGGGAATCAGTCAGCGTACCACACAATCCCTCTTCTGAAAGCTGATGATCTTATTTGCGAGCGATGATGTCACATTGAGAGGCATTTGATCGTCGATTGATTGACACGAGGACATCTTCACTAGGAAGTAAATGAGAGAATGCTCAATTGTAACAGCTACGACAGAAAGGTATGTCTTTAATTTGAGAAAGATAGAATTGGCTGAAACCATTTGCCATTATCAAGTCCGTGGGGTAATCTTACCGCAGTAGAATCTCAGAGTTACATCCCCGCGAAGTCTCTATATACGTTGGCTCTCGCCTGAATTCTCGACATCTTGCTCAGTTCAGCATAGCATCTTCCGTCTATCTCCTCAAGTCTCGTGCCTCCTCTCCTTTGACAATTTCAACCTTAGAGAGCGCACTTGGTCTCTCCTTCTCTCTCTCTCTTTCTCTCTCTCTGCTGGCAGCGACCATACTGTAGCGGCTTCAATTTAGATAATTAATGATATGGGACGTAGGAGGTTCTTGCGAAACGAAGGATGGAGGTTTCGAGTGAAGACGAGAACGACGAGGTGAGTTAGGTGAGCGAAACAGTGCAATTTCTCCACATCTCTCGCAACTTTGCCTCTATTCCGCGACTCAAACCCCTCGACGTTGTTCCTCGAGAACCCCTTAACATCTTTCTCCCAACCCTTCAGCCTGGATCTTCAGGGAACGTTCTCGTCTGTTTCTGGAGATGGGTACCTACGTCAGCTTTCTCCGGGGAACTGTGGATAAGATAGTGAAACGGTGAGCCATGATGGTGCGTCTTTTTATCATGGTACTTGAAAGATAAGGATGGAATGACAACCAAATAGAACAACGGTCGGCTGTAAGATTCATGACAAATTTTCATGTCGAACTTGCTGCTTGCATTGCGAAGTCCATTTTTGTTGGAAAAATATTCCTTTGATTATAGGATGTGAAGACTAAACTGCTGCTTATACTTTCAATCATCAATCAATTGAGATTGATTAATCTTTTCATCTCTACTAATTGACGCTTTGCAACATAACGAAATGAAAATCGAGTGCGTGTTTCGCTTCAATGCATCGCGTTATTCTCGAACAGGCGCGATTTCCATCGCTCGCTCGTTCTCCCAGTTTTGCTTCTGGCACCAGCATCATATCCGCCTGCAACCTCCCTATTCTACGATGCAGCGACAGCGAGGAATTGAATTTAATCTCAAGATGAATATCGAATCGAACAAACTCCTATACCCGTTGTAAACCCTCGAGCATACCCCCGATCCTTCCACCTACAACTCTCCGACCAAGTTAACGCGACAAAGACCATTTTGGTACGCATTTCCGTGTATCCGCGCGATCCACAGCGTGTTGGTGAGTTATGGCGCTGCAGAAACGATGAAGAACGTCATATATCCTCCAGAGTCACTGTTCAACGGTATCGGGCGGTTGAAGCCCCAAGTATTCCCTCAGTATTCCATGATAAAGTTACTCTTGTCGCAGAATTCAATTTAAAAGTACGCGGTATAGCGATGAACATGATGACAATGAGTTTGACGACGTGTGTCAGCCGTTAAAGGACAAAATTATCGACGAGATGTGCCGAAGATATTGCGGTAAATCCTGGAATCGAACCTCCTGGTACCTCCTCTTCTTTCAACGTCGTCAACATCTGAAGACACGCCAGATGTGAATCCAAGTTTTCTAATTTTTCATCTTGCCTTGGTTGCCACAATACAATTTCAAGTTCGTAAATAGGAATAAGCCAGATTTTCCGGTGTTGATGAAGTTTAATGTCCACCAACCCTCCCTCGTATTTCTTGGAAAGGTTTCGCCTTACTTTGGGGGAACAACCTCGTCGCGGTTCTCCGCCTAATATCGACGTATTTTAGCCATTTTCCCAGGGATCGTCTTGCCACCACCACGAACACTTCTCTGTTGGTTGGGAACGAGAGGCGGAGAACCTTCGCTAAGGTTTACTATGTAAGTGTGCGAGTATGTTCCCGAGCGAATCTCGACTCCCTCTTCCTCACTCCTCCCGGCTAGAGTTTCCTCTCACTGTGCTTTAGAGCTACGACCCTTGGTACACCACCTATCCCCTCAGTCGCTACGCGTCCTCTTCCTATTTCTCTTCCTTCTCTCCTTTACTGCGGGTGTATACGTATAGCTTGCCGAATCCCTCGTTTCCGAGCCTTCACATACCTCCATACTACCTCTTTCTCGTTTACCCTCGTCTTACCTCCCTTTTCGCAAGCCCCTCGAGATTCCTAGTGAGTAACGATTTTCCTCCATCTTACGGCCGGGACCGGAAAACATCGTCGTCTAAGATGGCTTATTTCAAAAAAGCCTCAGAAGTTCCCGAATCGTTGGTATCGTGAATTTCATATTTGATGAGAATTTAACAGTGGTACTGGCATCTTTTGCATAAATCTATCAACACAGATTTTGTTGGAAAAGACAGCGACAGAATTGAGATTCCTCTGAGATTTTGTATATCTTTACATGCAACTAACCCTAATTGATTTATTCTCACGAAAGTAGGGGTTTGATTGGTGATTAAACATATCGCAAACATCACGACTGCGTGGCCCGTACAAAATCGTATCAAATTGGAAGAACTGTAAAATTATTGATGCGGAAACTTGTTAGTTCCCGAGTCGAAATTTTAGACCTCCCTAGACACTCATGAGTAAAAAGTCCAATTTGGGCTGTTTAAGTAGCCTAACCGAGGTCCTGACCACAGTCAGGACCTTAGATAGGAAGCTTAACCAAGGTCCTGACTATGGTCCGGAATCCTAAACAGCGTAAACTGGAGTTTTTCACTCTAGAGGGTCTCTAGAGGCCTAAAATTTCGACTCGGGTTACATTGTCATTTTATACAAATTCGACATTATATTCGCCGTTCTTAGATAATGCTTTTTAAATAGCGAAATGACTAGTCCAGTGATTCGTTTGCCGTTTCTGTCATCCATGAAGGAAGCCAGGTAGCTGTTGCGAGTATTTATGGTATATACATCCGTTAGCCAAATGTAGCCGGAAGAGATTGTGGTCAGCTGCGGAGACCTCGATGCCAGGCACGGTGAGTTTGCTTCTTTTTCTCTCCATTCGTCAATCGTTGATACCCACGCAGTAACTCCAGCATGTGGTCTGTTTCGTAAAATTACAACGTCGAAAAAAAAAATTCATCGACTTCTTACCATGAAGTATCCATATCGATCAATCTTCTCATTTCTCTAGCAAACCATTCCAAAAGTTTATTCCGACAGCCAACATTTTTGAAAGCCTTCAAACCACAAATCAAAAACTACTTATTATAGATCCTAGTTTTGAGAGTGGCATCGAAATAATGGCAATATTGAAATATAAGGTAGGGTAAGTACAAAGAGCCTTAGAGCAAGGCTGAAAGATAATATTTCCCTCGGGGTAATCAAGTGACTGAAACATAAATATAAACGTGGGTGCGCCCCTGGGTCTTGGCTTGAAAATCGACGATGAGCAGAAGGGGGTTGGCTCGAAAGACGGAGACGCTGCTTGATGTGGACTCTCATGTTTCTCATTTAATCCTGGAAGCTTCGCTGCGCTTCGTGAATTCTGTTGAAGGCGCGTCTTCCCCGACAACCCTGCTCTTTCCTCTCTCTCTCTCGCTTCATCACGGGTTGGCATCAACATCACAACATCACCCTTTGCAGAAATCCAAGACGTGCCTATGGTAGTGCCATACACAGAGAAAGAGAGAGAGACAGGGAGAGGGAGAGGAGTGCTTTGCTAAGTCGCATGAGGCGGTACTCTGTATGCGCGAGAAAGCACCGACCCCATTGCCGCTTTTGCTACGGAGAATATAAGACAGTTTTGGGTATGTGTTGGGTGGTTTCCTGCCAGCAGTTGGGAACCAGGTAGATTCCGGTCGGGGGAAAACTCTGCTACGGGTTTTAGATGTGGGGTTATGCTGCGAAGGAGTTCAAGACGCCGGCAGAAGGAGAGTGAGTCTCGTGACTGTTGGGGTGGCACGAACGAGATCGTGCAAGACTCAGGGATGACTCTGGAGGGTGTGAGAGACGACGAGCACCAACCTCCTTATACGGATCTCATACATACATTAACGTCGCTTGTCAGGAGTATGTGAGGTGCCTCGAGATGGCTGAGCCATCGTTGGGATGAGTTTTAGACGAGCGAGAACCACCACACCGCTCTGTGAGACTTAAGAGGAGCGAGAGCCAACTCTACGGTACTATAGAGGCCGAGGGGGTTGATGCTGAAGCTTTTGCATCTCAGTTGAACGTTCTACTATGCTTTCGCTTCATCAAACCAGCCTCTGGCTCTTATATGATGTGCACGCTCTGTTCAACACACGGGAAGGTTAAAATCCCACCCTCTTAATGAGACTCTAGGCGATGCAGACTGAGCAAATATTTATTGAAGTTGGAGAAAGACTTTATTGATATAAATCAATTAACGGGGGCGTTTGCATCTTATTAACATCCGCGGTCATGTGTAGGGTAAGTTCTGTGTTCAGATTTTACTTCGCCACTTGTAAAGACACCCTTAGCCACTTAAGTTCCTTGGACCATGCACGTATCGCTTAAACCTTGTCAGAGCTATGGAACGATAGAGTCTATATAAGCTACCTCCAAGGTCATAAGAAGGAAAGGCTTGTAAAAATATACAGACTGATGGTTAGAAATTATTTCACTACATTCTTGGTTGTAGCCATGCGAAGGGTCAATAAGTATAGACCAGAGATTAGAATCAACTTATGAATACTACCAAAGATAATCAACTAAGTTGTAAGTCTTTTCAAGGGAATACTCTGCCCAACGAATCTTCGAGTGTTGTTCAACGTCATAGGGGTTGTCATTGTCGTCTGCCCATCATAAGGAAATCGGGCGCGAGTTTGATACGCGATGAAGAAGAAACACCGCAGGCTCATCCTCGGAAAACTAACTCGATCTGGGTACCCCGTTCAAGGTATAATCATCATGGCAGGAACCCGCCCTACCGGGAATCCACCGCGAGTAAAGTCGTTGGAGTTGGAGCCTGAATTAAATTAATTACGCGACTCGTGCAAGGAAGGAGAGTTGGTTGAGGGCATAGGGTCATACTGTCTAACGGTAGGAGCCCTAGGGCCGAAGGCTTCTAGTAGCTTGGTTTAAGGATGATTAGTAGCCTCTGAAGTTTGCTGCCACTGGCGAGCGTCCCGTGAAAAGTTAATGAGCTTTCCTGGATACACTTTCGAATTCTGTGTGCAAGGATCCATCTAAGCCTGAAAAGATGTGACTCAAATATCGTGTGCTCTCTTTAGTCTCCAATCACAGGACCCAGCAACGCAATTCTTTACTGAATCAGCGTTCTTGCTTCCTGACATGAAAAGCTTGTTTTTGTGAATTTTTTTTGTCGAAATGTTCGTGCCAATGGGTTCAAACAGTTTTTAACACCTTGAAACAGCGGGATAAAAAAACATTCTAGATTGGCACGTATCCGGGCAATAATGACGTAAATGTATAACTTGTTCAAATTTTGAAATACTGCACTGAAATTTCTTACACCAGTTGATGCAGTGAGCAGGGATGTTTCTTATTACTTTTGGTAAAAATCAATCACGAAGTTTGATTTTTTTGAAATTTCTTTAATTTTGTAGATTGCGGATTATGTTGTCGCTTCATCGAAATTCAAAATACTGCAGACGTTTTTTGAACTAGGAATATAGTTAACAAGCTTGTTCAGTACCGAATTTGCAAAAATCGATGAAACGCTTCAGATTTTGTGAAATCTTCAATTTTCCAGCAAATGGGGAATGCTGTTCAGTTTATTGATATTCAAAACGTCATCCTCGAGTATTTATTTCATATCACATGGATAAAGTGAAAACTTCTCAAAATTTCGATAGCTTTCTTTCATTTTTCCATAGTTCACATAAAGTTTTTTTTCACGAGGAAGTCCAGCATTGATCTCCGTACATAATCATAAAGGAAGCTTTTTGGACCTCTGCGGATCATATAGGTCATATCTGTCCCAAGAGAAATTTCTCCCTTAAATATCTCACGGATCCTTGAAGGGTAGGGCTTCCTGCCCCACTGCCTTGATCTAGCGATTCTTGTCCGGACAACAGCCAGGTAAAATCCCGGGTGGGACAGATCTGACCCATATGATCCGGGGTGCCAGTATTTTGTCAATGTAAGTGAATTTGTGGTATTAGCGTTTCTTTTCGATGTTTGTGGATAATGTTTGAGGTTTTTCGTTATTGCAATTAATAAATCGAAAAACACATTTTTTAGGTTATGACCGCCCCATCCAGTACCTCGCTATCATTCGTCATATTTTTAACTTTTCTCTAAAAATATAATGTCATTTACTTTTCCATACATCCTGTGCAATTCTTTAATAAATACAAATTTATAAAACATTTTATGTTGTAATTTACGTTATTTAATAGTAGTTCTGATACTCGAAAAATGCCCTCCTTTCAGGTGCCAATAAAATGGGACATTTTTTATCTTGAAGAGTATAGTTTCAGTCACAAATCCTTTTCAGCTACAAAGGTTTTTCCAAGCAACTTATTAAAAAATGACCAAATGCAATGGCTACAAAAACTATTAGACCTTAAAGAAGAATTAGTAAAGAGTATTCCTGAATTCTTTCTCTCTAAATACGTGAGATATAAGCTGCAGGACAGATATGTCCCATATGATCCAGGGTCCCGGAGAAATTCATACGGCCCGCGGAGAGTTAAGATGTGGAAAAATAACCTCCATTAAATATGAAAATGGAAGTCATAATAATTCCCGAACAATGGACAAAGGTCCCTCAAAGGAATGTTCTGAATCCTGAAATGCTTCTGGATTCTTCGCTAATTAAGGGATATATCTAAGAATCGAGAATACGAATTTTGGCTTAACATTCCAGGGTAATGCTCGATGAGCTACGACCACTTCGATTATTCACATTTCTACCAGCTAATTCCCCCTTAATTTTAGTCGGTTGAGTTTCGGGTTTTCATACTAGTCGATTAAACGCCCTTATAAATATATACACTTCTATGTAACGTCGAATGTAGACGACGGCGTAGAAGACGAACGAGGACACCCGAGGCTGCACCTTGGAACAGGAGCTCTTCGCGAGTATAGCGCACACGCTAATGGAAAATGTTTTAGCCCCGGTTGCACGTATCTCTCGGTGAGAGAGAAAGAAAGAGTGAGAGAGAGAACGAGAGGAAGAGGGGTCGGTTGCTTCCCGGGGGCGAAAACTGGGGTGGTTGTTCGGGGATGGGTGGGCAAAGAAGGTTCGCAGGGCTTTTCCAACCGGGGGAAAGAGGAAGACTGGAGACGAAACCCCGGGACTCTCAGCTTCCGCACCACGCTGTATAATATAAGGGTAGTTTGCGTTGGGGGATGCCTTCTCGAGAGTCTGGGTGAGCTGTTCAATGCTTACCACCCTCTCGCAACCCCGTCGGAAGACGCCTCTCATCCACCGTTCTCATTGGTCCGCTTTATTCAAAATGGCGTCTTCTCTTATATAAGATCGGTTTTATTAGCGTGCGACCGCAGGCAAAAGGCAAGATGCCGAGAAACTTATGTCCTTCGTCGAAGTTATTATTCTTTGTTACAAATTAATTTCTAGGGGATGGTCACTCATGATTTTTTTTCCCAATTTTTACTAGCAGTAGAAGTACCATCAATGCTAAGGTTTGACTTGTCTTTTTATTCTGACAACATTCTCTTAAATCGAAAAAGGCGTTGATAGGACAACACTTTTCAGATGAGAAACTTATCTAGTTAGGACAGCGTCTTGTGCGGGCTCGTATTATAATATTGATTTCACAATTCATGGCGGTTTCGTAGTCGAACATGTGTATGCGGGTACCATATTTTGGAACGCTGAAGATAACTCGATCATCAATTTTAAATAGTCACTATGCGCCAACCTATTTTTTTTAAATAAATTCACCGTGTAGGTCCATAAACTGGGTCTTGCGACATATTTATGTACACGGAAAAAACTTATCGTGGATAGTCGTCAGTCCGCTTCGGGGATTCGGGAGCTGCAATGTTGCAAGAAATGCCCGGAAAACCAGTCCTTTTTGTGAGGGGAGCGAAGAAAATAGAGTCCGAAGTCAGCCCTGCAAGGGGTCCTTCGGACTCGTTCTTCAATTCGATCGCTACAAGTATATCTAGATTGCCGGACCCTCGAATCTGCTGGACACACTTAGCCGTGAGAACAAAATAATTCTCATTACCATTGATTTGGAGATGGACTTTTCTCTGAAATAAAATAGATAAAATAAATAAAATAAATAAAATAAATAAAATAAATAAAATAAATAAAATAAATAAAATAAATAAAATAAATAAAATAAATAAAATAAATAAAATAAATAAAATAAATAAAATAAATAAAATAAATAAAATAAATAAAATAAATAAAATAAATAAAATAAATAAAATAAATAAAATAAATAAAATAAATAAAATAAATAAAATAAATAAAATAAATAAAATAAATAAAATAAATAAAATAAATAAAATAAATAAAATAAATAATAAAATGTGAAAGAGGGTGAGTGAACTATTTCATGAAATTACCCATCGCGGGTGCGTGTGGAACAAGAATCTAGCATGCAGGAATTTCCCACCGCTGACCAGTGGCCAGTGCAGAACCTTTGGCCCACCCCGTACGAGCGGGATCTTTGAGGGTGGCGAATGAGTAGGGAAAACGGCAGAAGAATAGAGAGGGACAGAGAGAGAGAGAGAGAGAGCGAGAGAGAGAGAGAGAGTGGCAAGGTGAGTACTGGACAGTTTCTCGAAGGACTCCTCGATCACCCTCCCTGGTCAAATACGTAGACCCTCCATGAGATCGAAACAAGTATATCGAGATAGGAGTCTCACGAATCGTCCAGGCTCTGTCCAAAGAATTGCAATTTATTGAAGACCACATGGCCCTTGATTTCGTTCACGGAATACAAGAAACTTGTTTCATCGCTTTATAGACAAATGTGCGTTGACCAGTGGTCACTCTCACCTGTCTTGGACGTACGTAGTCCGTACAGTAAGATGTGTAACTTGTCATTCCTGATGATCTACTCTGATCGTGAGAAACTTTTAACGCAAAGGAAACTTAACAATTTTTTATTTATTTTTGCATTGATTCAATGGGAATGGGTAAAGTGTGTACACTGAGAAAACAATGTACCAAGATTTGTTAGCTGTTAACAAATATAAAGTTGAATACGGCAAAATTAATTATTTTTTAATAGTTAATAAATTTAATAAATATTTTTTAGCACTTGATAAATTATTTTGATACAGATAAAATATTTATAACGACCAACAAATTTTGTAATAGTTAAGGAATATTTAAGTAAAAGTACCAACTAAATATATTTCTTTACTACAAATACACTGTTTTCTCAGTGTATAAGGAAGAGAAAAAAATATCAATATGAACAAATCATGATTGTTATATAAGATACAATTGATGTGTAAAATCTTGGATAACAATTTAATTTTAGTAAGTTAATTTTAGTAGGTTGCTTTTTTTCAAATTTGATCTTTAATTTTTTACCTCCTCATATAATATTATCATCCCCTCATTTAATTATTATATCAATTATAACACTCCGTAATAGCTGATAAAAAATAGATCTGCCATTTCGAATTATTCTTGAAAATCTTCAAAAAATCCAAATTTCGACACTCGCTCTCCGTTGAGGATTCATGCGCTGCTGATGGACTTGGCGATTGGCATCGATTTTATCCTGATATCAAAATCATTCCTACTAACCAAGAATTTCAAATATCGCAAAAAAGCGATCAAGGGTCTGCCAGAAAAAATTTTCTGGGTTTTTTTTTTAAATTTCAACATGATTTTATAGTCTTAGTGATTGGGAATTGACCAGGAAATTAAAAAAAGGGGCAGCTTTCTTCAAATTTCAAAGCTTTGTTGTGTTTGTTAAAAGCGACAAAAACATTCAATAGTGTTTTGTCATTTCCAATCCGAGTTCCCTAGGAAATGAGGCTTTTTGAATGGCATGTATTATCCCAACGTACACTTCAGTTAATGTGGAGGGCTTTGATGAGTCAAGTACTTCGATTGCGGCGGATCGTTTGTTAATCAAAGGTCTGATAAGCAAGAGGTTTCACAGTGATTTTTATCCGAGTTAAGACGATCGGAGACTTCCAAAATGTTTGAGGGTTTAATAAATGTTCAATGTATTATTAAATCAATATCAATTAATAGCGATGAATATGAAAAACCAACAACAGTTTAATAAAAATGAAATACTACAAGAGTGTTTTAAGACTATGAATAAATGTTATATTTGTTCGATTTTGTTGAGAAATTTTGTTTATACAATGAAAGTAATATCGTATGTGGTATCTCTTTCACGATTTTTATTACATTTTATTTTTGCAATTAGAAAAATATATTCTTCAAAGCCGGACTCTTCACTCTTATATTCACCATAATGCAACTGCAAAACTGCAATATTGTTTTCGTGAAATTTTTAATTGCTGTAATTATCTGTGTTCTAATAAAAACATTAATTCATACCTTCCAAACAAATTCTTTGATCAAAACTTCACAATCATTTCTACGAATGATAAAAAATTATAACTTCATCTTTAAGGTATGCCTTAAGATCAGATTCAATATATCAACATTTTCGAAAAAAATTGCAATGTGTTCTTTCAAAATGATTATCAATTTTAAGTTCCTTTATCATGTAAAGATTATGATAATTTGGTTCAAATAAAAATTACAACATACCTTTACTTATAAAAAAAGTTTTTTTTTCGTTAAATTTCTCCCTTAATTTTCCACAACAAATACCTTTTTTAAAAGCCCACCAGGCTACTATTTTTTTGTAGTGCTATATATTAAACAAAATCAGTTAAATTTTTAGCTATTTTTGTCGAAAAATAAAGGAGTTCTGATTTTTTTCGGAAAATTTGTAATTTCTTCATTTTTTTTTATATTTAAATTTTTCTATCATATTTAACCCCGATATTTCACTATAAATCCTGTACAACTTCGGAAAGTGAACTCTTAAGAACTTCTAAAAAAAATTGCAAGTTAAAATATTAAATGGTATATTTTTTATAAGAATTTTTTTCGCTGGGGTACAAACGACCCCAGTGTGTCGAGTATGTTATTCTGCAGAAGTATGTCAAGTAAGGGTTAAAATACACCTAAAAAAAAGATCTAGTCGTAGGTACTATAATCGTTTATCTGATTATTTTTTAGTTACTTTAAAGAAAATTTTCTTTCTATCCAATTTCGGGTGATATTTACTTCCACTATATTTATTTATTTGAATTCCCTGTCATCGAGAAACAAGCGTTGAAGAAAAAT
Source organism: Alloplasta piceator (assembly GCA_946863875.1). NCBI lineage: Eukaryota > Metazoa > Arthropoda > Insecta > Hymenoptera > Ichneumonidae > Alloplasta > Alloplasta piceator. Next base: position 18,268,853 of record OX333075.1, read on the forward strand.
TCTATTCGTTGTTACTAAATACCTATTCACCCGTAATATCATCCGATCATATCTGCAGATTTTTCAGTACCCTGAAAATCCGCCAGGTGGCTACCTCTCGCACCAGCGAACCTGCCTCTCGACGCCTATATCCTTTCCAAGCTCGTCTAGGTTTGATATCCTTATTTTTCAGTATGGATATTTAATACATCGAACATTGCGGCAAAATGCAAGATAGTCAAATCCCCGAAAAAGATTTCCATAAAAAAGTGTATTTTTTCTTTTCCCTTCTGTTAAAGAAAATACGAAGCTTCACGAAATGGTAGACTTCATATGTGTAGCTATACATTCAAAGATTTAAATGTTAAAAAATATATATTGTGTAAATATTAAAAAAAAATTAGTTCATTTAAATACATATTTGTTCAGTTTGAAATAATATTTATTAATATTAAATAAAAATTTATTAGATCGCAATATATTTTCCTAGCAGGTCATTAAAAAAAAAAAAAATTCGTTGACATGAATAGAGTTGTATTAGGCCGGCCTACAACTAATAATACATTACATCACGAGGACGTAAAAACATTTGCCGAGTGATGTAAGGTATTTTATATCACGAGGTGCAATATAGACGTTTTCACGTTCGCTTGCGGACGTAAAAGCGTCCATTATTGTACTGAGTGATATAAAAAAATTTATTTGGCTTGACTAGGATTTAGTTAAATGTACTAGATATTTTTTCTGGGTGCAGTTACTGATTTTCCCAATAAATACTATTTATTATAAAGGCTTCCAGAAGAGCCCAGCACAACTCATCCGATGAACCAAAGAGACGATTGAGAAAAGAGGAAGGAAGGAAAAGAATTGATCTTCGCCAAAGCTCATCAAGATTTTTTCATTTTCTGTCTTTCCGATTTACCGGGTGGGTTTACGTGTCCCGTAACATTAATAATGCAAGTGGAAGACAGCATTAAATCCTACCTCGTTTATACCTTCCAATCTCTCTAAGTTGATGCCACCGATTGCTTCGACTGTGAGCCTGACGCTGATCGAAGGAGGAAGAGAAGTGTGTCCCATTGCCTTGGAACCTCGACAACTTGGACTGGAAGTAAGTTCCTCGAGAGGCAACGGATGGAAATTGACGTTAATGTATCACGAAACCTCCCGTCTTGGGCGGATCCTTCCTTGGTTGTCAAAAGCTCGGGGTGCTCCTGCGTACCTCTCCTTCGAGGCAAAGGAACAGGGTTGAGGCTAGTTGTAGCCTCTCGTCATGCTTCAAACCGCCTCTGCGATTACCATCCGAAAGAAGGCGACCGTCACACAATGAGAATATATATCTAACCCTGGCCAAAATTTAGTTGAACACGGTCACCAGCGTAGCGTGATAATAATATCAGGTTGTCCAAGTATAAAGTTAACCTCGTACGAGCAACTGCAACCCAACTGTCGAAGTCATCCACCCATTTCACCTTCGACATTATAATTTGCAAAAGTTCATCGATCATTTGGAAAGCAGATTTGTAATGTCCGTCCGACACGTTTCTGTTTATGGAAATTGTGCTGAATTTTGGTTTTATGAGTATTTGCTGTCGTCACTGCATCGTAAATGTTGTGTAGGTTTTTTGGGAAGTACGGATTAAGTTTGGAGCCTTGATGGTGTTTGTTATGATGGTCTAAAGTAATTTGAAGAGGTATAATGTTTTTTGAACTATGACTGTGGTGTAAATGGTCATCTATTCGAATTTAGAAGAAATTTTGTTTTTAGTAATGAAAGTGTCTTGCGAAGCATCGTTGAAAATTTTGTAGCTGTTTTTTTAAATGTTTATCTCTTTTTTTCTTTATTGTAAACGATTTAGCCGGATAAAAATGGTGAATCGGCCACCACCGAATTTTGTGGCACCGATTTTTTCCAAAGTTCCTAACCTAAAAAGGCAATTTTATCCAAAATTATAGCTTTCTACATCATGCCGAGGGGTATTCCTGCTGAAAAATGTGTTTTTTCGATTCTTGCAGTTTTTAAGTACCAAGAGGCGACCGAAAAATCTGAAAAAATTCTGAAAAATGTGAAAAATGTTAATGTTAATGGAAATTTTTTATATTTTTTGAAATGCTAAACTCTATTTTTAATAATCGAATCTCCCTTCAAAACATTATTTCGTAGCGAAGAGATTTTTCTACTATTATGAGAAAAATTGACATGATTCTACTCTCCATTCCCTACATTTAAACAAAATTCTCGAAATTTGACCTGCAACACATTGAAAAAAAAATAACAAAATTTCTCATTTTTTATTAGAAATCCATATTCCAACCATTCTTTGGGTTTAATTGATGGGTAATCATGGCTGGAGTAGTTGTGAGATATAACAAACAGATGTAAACAATATGATTTTATTGCTAATTTTAGTTTATTGGCCCCTCCTCTCTTTATTGCAACATATTAATCTTCATCGCTATCCCTGTTGATCACGGCATTGACCTCTTCAACATCAAAGTGTCCTACTTCCTATTTTCCAGCCATGAGCACCGATTTATTAAACCTAAAGCATGATTTATATACATTTATATGGCTTTCCAATAAAAAAATGAGAAATTCCATCGTTTTTTTTTCAATGTATAACAGGTCGAATTTTCAGACGTTTTTTTTTTAATGTAGGAGATGAAGCGTAAAATCATGTCAATTTTTGCCATAATAGTAGAAAAATCTCTTCGCTACAAAATAATGTTTTGAGAAAAGAATTTGATTATTAAAAATAGAGTTTAGCATTTAAAAAAAAAGGAAAACAAATCTATCCATTAACATTGACATGTTTTTCGATTTTTCTGATTTTTTTTTTAGGATTTTTCAGCTTAGGTTCACAATTCTTATCCGGCTAAACCCTTTCGCTGAGATAGCCAATATAAAAATATAAAATAAAGATTAGTGAAAATGAGTACATTTGATTTCTTTCGTCAGGCAATTTATTGAGTTTGATTGGAGAACATCGTCCCGTATCAGGAACCCGGTTAATCACGTCAACCGAAAATTCAAAAAATCGTACGATTGATAAAGTAAGATGAAAAAATAAAAATTTGCAATTTATTCTAGAAGACGGCATTTAAAAAATTCCTATAGTTTTTTGAACAGTTATTGCATAATGTAGCAATATATTTTTTAATTGAGGGTACGATTTTTGAAGTCATTTATTATACCAATTCTATTTTTCATTTCCCTTCAGGGTACTAATAATAATTGTTATAGTTGATGGTACAATTTTTTAGGTAAGGTCATAATTTTTTTCTGGGGTGGACATATTTACCTTTTATTAGTCTTGATCTCAATTTTTGTCAAGCATGGTCAGAATGTTTTTATTAAATTCACTTACATTATTTCAATTTACTTAAGGTAAATGTCCCAATTATTGAACAGCTAAGGATCTGGGGATTGAATTCGGTGAGAAGAAAAAATAAAATTAAGAAAAAAATCATCGCTTTCATGTTCAAATGATACTTTGATATTTTTACTTTCAAAAAATCACCCTTTAAATTATTTTTGAATGATTTAAAATGAAAAAAAGAATAACAGTGTCAAGCATGCAAGTGTCCCAATTATTGAACACTGAAAGTGCCTATGTCCCTAATATTGAACAGGCATGTTTCAGTTATTGAACACTCTCAAGAACTCGTTTTCCGCTCTGAAAATATTATTTTGGGTACAATATTAACAAATAAAAGCAAAATCGAACACTTAAATAATCTTTTCCTAATCATGCAAAAATACAAAAATATATATTTAGTCTCTGTTGACAGGTTTTTGGTTCATTCGCATTTGGTTTGTTTTTGCTTTTCAACTCGAACTTTATTTTATTTTTATTTTCAGCTTCCCCGTTTTAATGTTCTGTTTTTGTTTGATTTTGTCGCAGCTTTCTTGTTTTCCGACTGAAATATCGGAGAGCAAAAAATATTGAACATTACGTTCGTATTTTTAGGTTACATTTCGATTATATTCTCTTTTTACTTTTCTTTTTATGTTTATTGCACGAAAATACAAATAAAAAATATATTTGACGATCTTAGAGTTATTATTAAAAGAACAAAGGTAAGTTTATTCAGGAACTTACAGTTCCTGTTTGAATAAATCCGATTCACACGATCTGTCACACTTTAACTGTCTCGATATTTTGATGGGTTTAATGACGCCATCTTGGAGAATTCGAGTATTCAATAATTGGGACACCGTATTTTTAACAAATAATTAATTTAAAATTTTTTTTTGAAACTGTTATTTGTAAGAAATTTTATGAGGAACATGAAACGCACTTACTTTTTAAGATGCGACAGTTTTTGAATTTTGTATGCCCTTACGCATGAAGCGGCGTAAGCGGCGTCTTAGCAAGAACAATAAGCAGTTACCACGAGACGTCAAATCAGGTCACCGTTGCTGATTAAATAATTTTGTTCTCTATTAATTAAAGCTTTTTTTTGCACAAGTAGGGTAACATTTCGATAGCTAAAAGTTCCGTATATGTAATGAAATTTTTATAAATAAGTAAATGCATGCAGGTGAATGAGAAATAATAAAAACACAAGATAGTGTTCAATAATTGGGACCTGTTCAATAAATGGGACATTTACCTTACACTATAAAATGATTTTCACTTTCTTAGACACTATAATTTAGAACTATAAAAAAAAATTTATTCTCGCCATACTTGAATTTCATTTCGAAAATTTTCTGAATACATGCGATCATTACTAAATAACGATAACTAATTAAAACTGGACCTCATGCGGAGGTCGGAGAGTGTTTCAGTTTTGATCATAAGCTTCTTCGAGAATAGTGGAACCTTGTTTATTCGAAATAATATTTTCTATTATTTATAATTACATGTTTTTTTTTATTCAATCATGTTCTTGCAGAGATTAAATTTTTTTGAAGACATATGTGTAGTTAGGCGTTAATTTTTTTAATCATCTGAGGTCTTACGCTGCTGAAAAATAATTTTTCTACATTCGAACGATTTTCGAAAATTTTCAAAAGTGTTCAAAAAATTTCAAATGACTTGGAGCAATTATTGCCACGGCGTGAAGATATTTAAAATTACAAGAAATTTATCCAAGGACGAAAGCCACTGAAGGGGATGAAAAATTGTCAATGTTTGACAACTTTTTCGCAGACACGTAATTAATTATTAAAGGATCGGGTTTTTTATAATTTTATAAAGTGTATATTCAACTTATTTCATTGCAATTTTTATTACAAAATCTTAAAAATTAATAGAGATCTAGATATTATTTTAACGACAAAAAAAAATTCTTCTCCATTGTTCCATCGATAGACGGTAAAGACTTATCTGAAAAATTAAAAAAAAATGTATCCATAATATCCATATGATATACAATATCGATACGAATGTAGTTATACTATCGTTGTGCCTGAATTTTTTTTTGTTATTTGCAGAATGGCGACGGATTGAAAAAAAAAAATTCTTAGGGTCCTTTTTTTTATTCATATAGGTTTACAAAATGGTTATGATCAAAACTTTTAAAATTAGCGACGTACAGACTTAGCTACTGCAATTATAAATATAACAATTTTAAAAAATTGAGAATTGGCTCATAATTTTTCGAGTATTCTCTGGGACAAGGCCCAAAAAAGTTATTTCGAGAAAAACGCGTTTAAAGTTTTCGTTGGTCCTAACCGGTCACGCTACCTATCTTCACTGAAGTGACTGAAAGTTAATCAATTTTTAGAATTTAAACTCAAAATTTTACCAACATATTTTTAAAAGTATGTACTTCAAAGAATACAAAAAAAAAAAAAATTCTTTTACAGTAGCTTTCCCCTCTGAAGATCAACAAACATATTTTTTTGCTATTTTAAAGAAAGTCGAAAGACTTGTTCGATTCTAAATTTCGCAGAACACGAAAAATTCAGCAGTTTTTCAAAATATCAAAAATCCGGTGGTCAATGGTCTCAAAAACGGGGTATCGTGATTTTTAATTATTTTACCATCTGTGCTCGCAAGAATTATGCTCTTTTTTCATACCATACATGGTTCAATTATTCGATAAAAATTCCCTAACCAACATTTTCGAAAAATCGAAAATATACATATGACTTAAGAAGTAAAAATACGAATAAAAAAATTTCTTTTAGTGAAGAAATAGGTCGTCTGTCTTCGCTACATGCAATTTTCGGAAGGATGAAAGGTTCCCCGTCTAGATGGAAAAAAATTATATCTCTTATGCTGAACAGTGACGCCGTCTCTATTCTCATCGTTCTTACCCACTCGGAAATATAATATACCGGAAAATATATTTGTCGATATACGTAAAAATATATTAAAAATACATTTGAAGTGTACATTATATATTCTAAATACATTTTAGATGTATCTAAAATATATATCAGATATATATTAAATATACAATATGTATTTTCCATATAAGAAATATACTCAAAAATATATTTGTCATAAGTACATTTTCGGCAGAAAATATTTCTTTGAAATATATTTTAAATATATTTTAGATATATGATTATTGTGCATAAAAATATATTTTTTGATATATGATGTAAAAACATATATTGTGTATATGTAAACATATATTAAAATTATATCGAAAATGTATAAAACGTAGACTCAATATATATGTTTGATGCATTTAGTATATATCTTAAATATATTTTTTACATATATATTGTGTATATTTAAACACCAATTAAAAATGTATCTAAAATATATAGAACATGCACTCATTATATATGTTTGATATATTTAGTATATATTTTCAATACATTTTTTATATTTATATTGTAATATTTGCCGATATATTTTATTTCCATGTGGGTTCGTTGCTCTAAATAATGATGTCCTGACTTATCGATTTTGCGAGTAGCATACATAATACGGAGTGTAATGATCTCCAAAGTGTCCATATTATACGATAGTTTTCTGCAGTGGTTTTACTTCGTACAATAGTATTGACTCTGTGCGCCATTGCCCCCCCCCCCCCCCCCCCCACAAAGCCCACACCACGGAGCCTACACCGGAAGAGCGAAGAAAAGTTTAGATTTACCGCGTTTCAAACTACCTATACACACACATATATATATATATATGGGGTATTCCATGCGTAGCAAGACAGGTATTGGCCACGGATCTCAAAATCAAAATTTTTCGTCCGTTAATATATCGTTTTCTTATATCATATAAACACATTTCCATGTAGTTATGAACCCCAGTTAATATTTGGTTTTTGTTAAGTCCTAATAGAAAAATAAAAAAATAAAATATTTTACATACCTTTAATTGTGTATCCTTTAAGTGCCAATACAGCAAAAATTAAATCTGACCAGCGCTTTTTAGCCGAAAAAAACGCTTTTTCCAATGAATTAATCCGATTTGTAAAGAAAAATTTATAGCAAAAAAACGGAGAACAAACCCGTTTTTATTTTTTTCGGCCTTTAGGGTCTACTGAATATTATCAAAAATTATACTGAACGTAGTTTAACACGTGAAAAACGTTCAGTAAAATTTCAGCTTGCCTTTTTCCTTTGTTCACTGGCAATTAAATGTGTAGTTACTCCGTGCATAGTCAACGCTTCCTTTCTATCAAACTCGTTCAAGACAAAACTTATTAATTTTGTTACCAGTGAACAAAAACAGAAGGCAAGCTGAAAAATTTATCGTACGTTTCTACCATATTGAACAATGTTCAGTAAATTTTTTGATAAAATTCAGTATACTCTAAGGGCCGAAAAAAAATAAAAAATGTTTTTTTTTCTCAGTTTTTTGGCTATCAATTTTTTTTACATATCGGATTGATCTTCCATTTGCTTTATTGAAAAGAAAGCTTTTTTTCAGTTAAAAAGCACTGGTCAGATTTTAATTTTGCCGTATCAGCACTTGAGAGACACACAATTGAAGGTACGTTAAATATTTTATTTATCCGTTAGAACTCCACAAAAAACCAGATTCAATCGGGGTCCATAACTACATGGAAATGTTTTTATATGATATAAGAAGACAATATATTGATGGACGAAAAATTAAGAGACCCGCGGCCTAAACCTGTCCCGCGTGGAATACCCCATATATATAAAGTTCATCTTTTCAGGTTAGGTTATGGCCTGATGTGATAGTTTCTCGGGTTTTCTCGGCTGTGTGCTTTTGCACCGGGGCGCGGCGATAGGAATGAAGAAAACGTGGCGGGGGGCCCCCTCATTTTTCCGCCCCTTAGCACGTGGGCCAATGGCCGCGATCGAACACACACGTATATAATCCTCGCGCAATGCTTGCACCCTCTTTTAGCCCCACCGCGCGTCATTTTTACCAGGCTCTCAGCGGGGGTTGCCGGGGTCTCTAAGAAAACGGAGAGTAGCTTGCACCCCCGTGGCAATAAGCAACGCGACGAATCGCGGGGCTCGGGGCTGAACCCTATCGTAGCTCCTATTGGTCGATGAGAACCAAGAAGCGTCTTGACGCCGCCCCTCGACAACCCCGGGAAAACAGTAGACTCTCTTTACATCCCTCTTTCTCTTTCTCTCCGTTCGTGTGTCTCTTTCCCTCTCTTCTGGCACAGTATCCCTGCTTTCGTTACTAGTGAAGTTTCCACTAGAGAGGGTACAGCGATTGGATATAATCGTCCAATAATTGCAGTAATTGGCATTACGACCGTCATCTTTGCACTGTAAGGTTTTAATGAATCAACCACTTCATAGTGGCCAATAATCATGAAGGAATTCCGAAAAGCAGCGCCAGAATGATCACCATAGCCAATCTAGGGGTTGTTTTTGTTTCTGCGAAAATTGTCAAGCCTATCCCATTTTGCCTCTCAAGTCCTTTCCTCCGGAGGAAGCTGCATTTCCACTATACTTTTCCCAAGGGAGATGAAGGGAGCCGCATCGAGGGATCTCTTCATCCCTCTTGTATATGTGACGTTACGAGCAGTGGAGATCCTTTGGAGTTCACCTCTCCAAAAATTGGCACGGCTCCTCCGTCTTTCTCGGCCGCTCCTTCCAGTGCTTTTATCCATCACTGATTTTCATCTCCCTCGCCATCTCGTTTCCTTTTGCTACCCCTCGAGCCACTCTCGCCATCCTCTTTTCTAGGCTTCGTCTTGCCGTGGCTGCCATCCGGGCGACGATGCTTCGTTATAAAGCGAAACCCACCCTCTCTTCTGGCACTGACTCCTAGCCCAACCTGATTGTAGGCATATATAAATGTATGGTTTCGAGGAACCAACGAGATTGTGAAGGAGGAGACGAGGGTGCAATCTGGAAAGGAGAGAAGGAACGAAAAGCTTCTGCTGTGCCTGGAGGGATGAAGGCGTTGGAGGGATGATGGCGGGAGCGACGAAGAAGGAAACTCTCTATATGCAACCATCCCCCGCGTACTCAAACTCCGCGGAGTTTCCTCAGATATTAGATTTTACAAGGAGCGTGCTGGGATTTTAGAGGGTACACCTCTTGGAGGGTGGAGAGTGAGAGGGAGATGGAGAGCGACGGGGGTTGGATGAGTGGCGAGAAAGAAGGTATACGCGCCTTGAGTTAGCTGAGTTAGGTTCACAGGGTTCATAAGGCTCTGCGACTGCCGCTCGGGTCGTAACCCTACCAGTTCCCTATCCCCTCTCCATCACACCCCCGCCGCGTGGTGGGATAAATATTAATTACGTTTCTACGGCCTGGTTGTGCCTCCGGCAACCTTTGTACTCCCTCCATCTACAACGTCTTCGCACCACGATCTACGATCAGTCCTGTATCTGTTCAACCCTCCGCCCTTAATAAAGGTCGCCAAGCTCCCCCTCTTCCTTCTTTCCACCAAACGGAAGTCAGCAAAATTGAAAGTTATCATGATGATCAATTGTTGCATGTACATCAATCTATAGATACTTATAATTTTATCGGTTCTACTTGAAAGGGAAAAAGTACGTTTCTTTCTCGCTGATCAACAGTTGGTCATTGATTCTCGGCTGGATAATGACCTCGTACCCTATTTTTCCAATCGTGAATAGTAGAAATTTACTAGCTATGGGTGAAAAGTTACGATTCACACCATCGAGTTTAGGATTGTGGAGGCATTCGATGTATTTATGATTTTTTTTGTTACATCAACAATCTTATGAATATAAAAGTCTGCGCTTACATGGATTCTACAATTTACCCACGGAGGAGAGTTTGATGAGCAGAATTATTTGTTATCGGGAGAGTCGATTACCGATCGTCGGTATGGTAGCGACCCGGTAATGTCTGTGTGCGACGTACATCATGAGTTTTCTGACTTGGCGCTGGCGTTGCTCTGTAAGGGCTACTTTTTTCGCTCAAATTCGTCGGGTGTTTACAATTGCTGCTTTGTGGCGCCCTCTTGTTATCAAATGTCTGAGAAAGAAAATAGGAAAATACAATTACTTACTTTTGTAGCCAAGCAAATTTTTATCTTTTCACTCATGACTTGAGTGGATGTTAATCCCGAGCTTGTTTAAATTGAAAAGCCAGTTTCACATAAATAAAGAGCCTCTAGAGAAGATGTAATTCTTCGTTTTTTAATAAAGCAGAAAATGGTTATGGATAAAAGGGATTTTGATCGAGTCTAGCTTACAAATATAATCCATTAGAAAATTTAATGGAATTCAAAATCAATCAAATCAATCAATGAGGTTACGTATAAATCATCCAAGTCTCAATTTATATGTGGAAGCATCGATACTTGATTCTTACTTTGCAGTTAGCTGCTAGTTACAAATTAGTTAAATATAAATAAGAGATAAGCGAAAATATTTCCAGGGGATTTAGGATCGATTAGGTGAGTAGTAATGTTCTTCTCTAGGGAGTAGTATCAAGTCATTCGTGACTCATACTACTCATTTCGAAGAAAAATTGGCTCTATTAGCATGGCGGCGTCAGAAACTCACTTTCGATTAATCCATCACGGTCGGTAAATTCTCGATGGCGCACTTCTAGACTGTCTTCCCGGCGATTTGATTCAATGTCTTTGGAGTTTGATCACTGGCGAGCGCGGTCTCGAAATGTTTCGGGGATGGTCTCAATCTTCAGATAGGTATTTGTCGAACTCGAGTAAAGGAGGCAATGACGATACTAGTGCGATGAAACTTTTTCTGACGAGTGTGAGTTTGCAGCATGAGCCGAAGGCGAATGTTGCAATCACACGAGTTGAGAAAAAGTTTCTCGCACGAGTATCGTACGAAATTTTATTGTACGAGTGCGCAAAGTGGCACTTTGCGCACGGAGTGCAATAAAAACTTGTTTCCCATGCTCAATTCCTTTTTCCAAGACGATGCATTAATAATCTTTTGTACACTGTTTATGAGGCAATTGCTTTCCAATCGATCTTAAGGAATTCTCATGATCGAATTAATTCATGAATTCAACTGATTGAGACCGTGTCAAAAATTAAACCGACGATCTTCTCACAAAAAACAGTAATTTAGTTTTTTTAATCCCACTTATAGCCGGGTTAAAGAATCACTCGTGGTGAATATTTTATGGTTAGATATTGCCTAATCGCACTGCTCAGAATCCTGGCTATTTATTTTGCATTCACTCATTGCCGAAATTGCTTTAAATAAGGCAAAATCATCCAAGTTATACGTTTGCCCATTTTCGTCAGAGTATTAATGAACATTTTTTAAAATTTAATTTTTTTTTGAAACTCAAACCCCTTAAGAGATTATTTTAAAATTCAATACTAGTGATTCGTGTCACTTAGTGCATTCGTACAAAATATTTGAGCTCAATAACGGTATAGTTACGAAAGTTGAAGCTTTCTCAGACTACCTCAAAATTAAAAACTGCAAATTGGACTCTTGCACATTGCTTTGCAAATTTGGCTTCCTCATAAAGGATGATGTATTAACTATCGGAAACAATTCGATGGATATATTAGCTCTGTACAAAATTTCAGTGCAACATCTCAAAAAATGCAAAAATTAGAGCGTTTGAGCTATTTTTCAAAAAAATCAAAATTTCATGTAGATTCAATCCTTCAAACGATTTTTGGCAAATTTAATAGCAGCTTGATAGCTATACTAGTTCTGTACGAAGTTTCAGTGCAATATCTTGAAAATTGTGCAAGCTAAAGCGCTTGCGCTATTTTTCAAAAAATTCAAAATTTTATAAAATTTTAATCCTTTCATCGATTTTCACCAAATTCAATACCGAACAACCTTTATAGCTATACTAATTCTGTACAAAGTTTCAGTGCAATATCTTGAAAATTGCAGAAGTTACAGCGTTTACGCCATTTTTGAGAAAAGGAAAAAAGTCGATGAAATCTGAACACCCGTTACAATTGGAACAAAAATTTTCATATCGAAGGGTAATTCATGCTCGACAAGTGTGCCAAATTTCAGTTTTATATCTCGAACCGTTCTCGAGTTATTAATTATTTACATCTGAAACTCAAAAAATAAATTGTTTTCCATATATCATAATTAATGTTATTGTTTATTTGTTCACATAAAAAAATATTTAGATTAATTTAAAAATCGGTAAATAATAATAACTTCTATATTTTTCAACCATTATTTGTTTTAACCCAACAAATTTTTTTTTAATTTTTTAGATAATAGTTAATTTTATTTTCTTTTGAAATTTTTTCAATTTTGTTAAAAACAATTTTTTTTTCAAAATTTCTTTGTTGGTTCATTTTACCCCGGCTGTAATGCATCGGCCCCTGAAAATTGATGAATACATTAAAGGTATAATTTGAAGAAAAAATATGTATATATCTGACCTAATTTTTTAGGGTGGTCCATTATGCCCCAGCTATTGCGGATTGGCCTAAAATGAGTCAATACATCAAATTTATGATAATTTGGGTAACCAAAAATTTTTTTTTACCATACTCTTGAGGGGGGCCGTTGTGCTTCAGGGGGTCCGTCGCGCCCCACCTACCCCTACATACATATGGACACTAGACTGTTTCAAATACAATGACTATTTTTGTTTGTGCAAAGAACATTGATAAATCGTCGGGGTATCCCAAAACAAAGACCTTGTCCAAATATGAGCTCTCAATATTAATATTGAGAGATGGCTATTTTCAATTTAAATAACATGGGAACATTTTTTTCTGAACTTCCAACTTTTATTACTCATAAACGAATCACTGTACAATAATAAGAACTATGGATTTTTACAGGAAATTGAACGCTCTATAAAAAAGGTTTGAAGGAAGATTTGCGTGAGGCAAGCCGTTTCGGAGTTATCAAGCCTTAACCATTGAACTGTTTAAAATAATGATGTTATTTACTTATAAACGCGACAAAATCGACTCATATCACTTAAATACCCAATATTATCATCTTTAAAACAACCATCTGCAAATTTTCAATAGGATGTAATTTTCAAGACGACCAAAAAATTGAATTAATCAGCGATGAATGATTAATCTTATTGTTCTTTAATAAAATATATGAGTATATCACAAATATATGATGAAATTTCATTATGAATTTTATACTGTTAAATAGATTTTTCATCGAAAATATTTTTGATTTTTCAATAAAAAATAGTCATTTTATTTGAAACAGTCTAATGCACACACACACATCATCCATCCCGACATTTTTTCTAACTATGATTTCCCGATGTTTTTGGGACATTTTGAACACATTGGCATAAAAAACTGGAAAAAAATATTTCACCGAAACAAAGCTTTCTTCTTTATGAGGAAGCAATATACCGCTAAATGGATAATTTATTTACAATTTCGATAAAATGTGCCTAGGTAATAATTCTCATTTCTTTAATGTGGAAACAAAAATAACAAAAACAATCTTGGGTTAATTAATTCATTACGAATCACTTGATGACTTTGTCATGCACAAAGTTGGAGAAGGATATGCAAGGGACTGTAATTAGCGTTGGACCGTTTCCTCGGTCTCATTGAAGGAAAGAACAGCCTGGGGCACTTTGAGCGTTAGGTTTGTACGTCGAGACTCAAAAGGGCATCAAAGTCTATGCTCGTGAGAACACCGAGCGTCGTTTTGAAGTTGAGACGTCGTTGTGATATGTACATCAGTACGTATATTTTGGCATTACATCAGTGTTATTGCTGCGTTTACATCTGCTGATATAACGACCTTGGTATAAAGTCGAGCCAGAAAGGGAAGCTCGAGAAAAGGGCCGAAGGATGAAGCGGGATGAAAAGGGAGCGAATCGGGCGGGAATATGAGGTTCGAGAGAGTTGGATGGTGACGATGACTTCGAACTCAGTCTAGATGAGACGGAGATGAAGACTAGCTCCATCGCAATGAAATACTGTGCTCCTGTGTGCTTCCCAAAGAGCTATGTTTTGATTCTGTGTATTCCATTCTCTGTCCCTGTGCTTCCTTTTCGTTATATGCATACACGGAGAAAAAGGTTTGGTAAAGTGAAAAAAATTTGGCTTGAATTAACTAAACCCGGCGGTTACGGGTGGCGAACGAAATGTGTAATTCAGTTAACTCAAAACGTGTATCAAAATGGAAACAAAAATTGCATTCCCATAAATACATAAATCTTTGACCCAACAGAGTAGAGAATCCGTTCAATTGAAAATTACATTGTTTTGATTCTATATTTGGTAAAATGCACTCAATATGCGATTGCATAACCAAGTGGTTTAGTTGAATGAACAGTTTATATTTTCTATGCAATTCAGATGTTGTTCACCGGAAAAAAATGCATTCAATATAAAGCTAGAAAATTTCAATTGAATTAACAAATCATTTGATGATATGCATTATTTGTTTAAGCTACGAGGGCTTTTACTTAACTATTTAATCGTGAGATTAAACAGTTGAGTGAAAATTTAACTTATTTATCCTTACGCCCTCAAAGAGCACGAGCGCCACCAAAATGCAATGGTGGTCTCATTCAAATATGTAGTCTTTAGTCCATAGAACTGCGTGACCACAGAGCGTGGGTAATGTTCCATCAATTTAAAGTTAATTGAGGACTCCGATGCTGGTAATACACTGGTACTTATCGATGCTCAGTGGCTGTCTCGCTGGTGCGAGAGCGCGCGCCGATCGTCGCCACCTTACGGATCTCGGGCGAAGTGCCGAGATCGTGGTAGTTACTATACGTACTATCGACTAAATGTGTTGTGGCCGCATGGAAATATTTAGTCAAATTTATCGAACCATTTGATCGACTTGAAAGCATTTACTATTCTTTTTAACTGGATGAATGGTTCAATTTAAAACTAGATTTTGTTGATGAGACGAAACATACAGTTGAAACAATTTTATTTACTTCCAGTTAATGACTAAATATTCGATTGAATGAGAAAACAAGTTGTTGAATCAATCTCGTTTGAAATCATTTTGAGCCAATGTTGTAATTGCGGTGAATGCTGTACGCATTCGAAACAACGACGCCAGTTTTATTATTTCAACAACGGGGTAATCAAATCAAATATGTGACGATTCATTCAAACGAAGTTTCCGTGATCGCAGCTGGGTAGCCTTTTTTCGGTGTAGATTTATACAGGTATACATGTTCAATGGGGGATGCAGACTACGCTGCTTCTCTACTATTACAAACTCCCGTTATTTCCAGCTCTTTCTTCCTCTCTTGTCTTGTGCCTCCGTGACTATCCTCCTCCAATAATAAGATGGTTGAGCTATATGAGCTGCCGTCAGAACTTGGAAATTACCATCATTAAAGCAAGATCTTGAAGAAAAGAAATGAATGAATTTGCTCCCATGGTAACAAAATGTATTCGACGTATACAGAAAATCCCTTTGAAGTATATTGCATGTATCTTGTTTCCATATTTTGATACATCTCGGACAAGAAATATATTTTGAATATGGCTGAAGTATACTGGAAATATACAGGGGTCATTCCATGTCAAATCGACCAATAGTTGGAATCCCTTTCAATTTCGATGAAATTTGGTCAGACGTTTTCTTTTATCATAAAACGCTGCCGAAGGAAAAAAATTCAAGATCTCTTTTTGAAAGTTACGCAAAATTAAAAAATTCACCGTTCTATTAATTTTTCAAGTTTATTTTTGAAATATCTCGACAACTATTTTAGTTACGAAAAAATCGTTCTGGGTTCGGCTTAGTATGCTTGGGACTACGAAAAAAAAAAATTCCGAAAAAAAATTTTGAAAAATGATGAATTTGGAGAATTTTACAGTTTTAAATTTGTGAAAATCCACGATCAACGTTAAATTTTTGGTTCAATTTTTTAAATATAATATCTGTACTGATCTTAAAAGATCCTGACGTTTCCAGAATGGTGTTTTTTTTCTTCAAAACTATGAATTTTTAAATGTTGGTAAAAAACCAATTGTTTGTACCTCTCAGTAAAGTTGAGAAATCATGGAATTTTGTAATGTTGACCAGTAAATTTTCAATGAATGACATAAGAATGTAAAAACAGAAACATAATTGAAATTCTTGTGCCATTAATTGAAATTTTTTCGAGTTACTTTATGTTATAAATTTCCAACAGATTTAATGTCTGAAATATTTTGGGTTTTAAAAGGAATAAATGAGTCGTCAGGAAATATCAATACAATCCTTGATTTTTTTTCATGACTACATGGTAAATAAGACATTTGCCAAACTTTATTTATTGAATCTCAAAATTTTATTGATTCAAGACAGTACTTGGACCTGATCGAAATTTATTGGGGGTACTTTATCATTGCTGCGAGATGCACTTTTTATTGACGATGAGACACAATAATATAAATGATTTACTACATCTATAGTCGTTTGATAAGCCCCTTTATTTGATATTAACTCTTACTCGCGACACTTCTGCAGAATAACGTACTTAACAAACTGGGGTCGTTCGTACCCCAGCGATAAGAAATATACCATGTAATATTTGAACTTACAAATTTTTTTCTCACTTCTTCAGAGGTTACTTCCCAAAGTTATACAGGATTTATAGTAAAATATCAAAGTTGAATATGAAAACAAAATTTAAATATCCAAAAAAACTGAAGAAATTACAACTTTTACGAAAAAAATTCTAATTTTTTAATTTTGATACAAATGGTCGAAAATTTGACTGAGTTTGGTTAATATATAGCACTACGAGAAAAACAAACAGTAGTAGTAAAATAATATTGCAGGAAAAAATTCGCATAAAACTTTCGCACTTGACCTTACTTGTCACACTGGGGTACAGGCAAGACCACTCGACTTTGGACGACTACTAAATAAAAGCTTATAAGTTTTATATATTGTCTCACTATGAGCTTGAAGGAGTAGTATCATCCTTGAACTAATAACAAATATCCACAAAGGGCCCATTTTTTTTATTTGGGGTCTCAAAATAAAGGAATTTTTTGCCTGGGGTTTTTTATACCCCAATTTGTCAATTAAAGGTTAACTTCAATTCGAAATATAGTAACAACAATTATAAAAATTATCTCTTCAACCTAATTCGCTTCTCATTTCTTTCGGCGGAATTACTATTTTTATAGTTGCGGCGTTCAAATATTTGAGTGTAAATTACTATATGAAATGTAGGAGATACCAAAGCACCATAATTCATGTGAAAACGGTTATCCATCATTTCTCTGAGGGCACGAGAACATTTATTTCTGCACTTACTCAGCAATAGCGAGTTCTAATTCAATTGATGTACATTATTTTCCTTCTCACGAAGACACATTGTTATTAAATGTTAGATTTCCCTTAAATAACTCTTTTAACTTACATTATAATTGGAAACTGAAAAAGAGCCGTTAGCATACATAAATAGACCAGAGAGCTGAGAAATGGTGAGAATGGTCGGAACCGAGGTTGGAAAATGTGGGGTGTGAGGAGGATTCGTGAGGGTCGTAGATGAAGAAGAGGTGGAAAAGCAAAGGAAAGGCTCTAGGGTAGAGTGGGACGTAAGACGTAGAGGGCGTGGTCTAAGCATTGATCCAGATCCCCCACTCTTGGTTTTTGCATAAAAGTACCTACGAGCAAACCACTCTAACCCCCTTCATTTCTCTAACCCACCCTCGCTTCTCGCTTCGCTTCTCTTCTCTTTGCTGCCTCATTCTGCGTCTCGTATTTTCCCGTAGCAGCAGCAGCAGCCGACGACGTCGTCGACGACGACTACGACGCTCTCTGTGAAACTCACCCCTTCGGTGCCGTTCGCCCGGCGGCCCGTAAGAAACCAGCAAGAAATGAATATTCATGAGCCCCAACTACTTCCAACAAACCCCTCAAGCACCTTCTTGGGCTTGCGATAACACTGCTCTCTGGTATGAGGAACGTACACACATACCCACACATCCACACAGCCAAACGCGTTCTTCACAGAAAAATGCTTCGCTGATGGTGCGCACCAGGTTTCAACGAGCTTTAAAATAACAATAACAAGAATATGAACGCAAAAAGGTCTTTTGACTAAAAAGTGCCACAAAGCCCTTAGTGACTATGCCGGTTATCTGCTTTGAGGTTGCTAGAAAAAATCACCCCTTTGTCTGGCACTATAATGGAAAAAAACATGCTTCACTTATGACGCCATGACCCTTGACGTTCTTCGACGTAATGGAAAAAAAACTTCTCCGATTCACGTAGTAACGCATCCGTTACTTTGTCTATCGGTTTAGAGAATAAAAGGTATTGTCACTTAGGAATTATTTTTAAGTCAGTTCTAAGTCAACGTTTTGTAGCCAAACTTTTCACTTTGAATCCTGATCGGGATTTTTTAGGAATGCTCTTGAAGAGGAGTCCTTGCTAGATCCCTGGTGGGTCCCCAGTAGTGTCCTTATTAATGCTAACCGGTAATCTCAAAATTCATATTTCGATTAAATCTCGATAAGCATTCGTTGGGGCAACCTCAAAATGAGTATCCCTGTGCAAAAATTTGCTGGCGCGAGATCTTCCAGTTTCCTGTAAAATATCGATCAGGGTTTCTTAGGGATACCTTTATAAGGGAGTCCTTGCTGAATTCCTGGTTGGCCCTTGGTTGATTTCTTATTATAACTTTAAAACCATATATTTTCTACTTCATATTTTTTGTGATTACATTAATTGCAACTAATCATAGACCGCGCGCCAGTAAGTCATTTGGACAACACACGTTAATACAATGTTTTAGTCATTAATGAAGACAATGTGAGTAGCTCAGGTGGCGTCCTAAAAAGTGCCTGTTTCAATAAATATAATTTATTAGACGATGATTTAGGATTCTGCAATAATCCGCTATGGATTATTCAAGCATCAACTATGATCGGCCCTGGGCACAGTCAAGGATCTATTCGGGAGACCCTGTTGAATTCCATTTTAAAAACGTTTCATTCCGCTCATGGAATCTGGTCCGATCTCCAGAAGGATCCTGATCGGTGACTAGGATGAATTACGGAAATCCAGCTGGACCCCAAACACAAATTCTGCACGGTCATTAACTCTGGACTTTGAATTGAACATCGGGCGGCTTTTGGATTAAGATACATTTGGAATTGAGTCTGGATCACTCTGTTATCCGACCGAATGCTCTCGATTCTCCACGTGGGCTTAAACGGCTGTTAAGAAATCCATGTCGATGATCCAAGGGATTGCAGGAGATTCACAACAGTCTCTTTTGATTCGGGAAATCCGTCTGGAGCTGCTCGACGTAGTGAAAGTAAAAGAAGGATCGTTGGTGTAGGCTGGAATGGTTGGAACGATAGGGCGAAGCGAGGAGAGATTGGTAGGGCAATGGATACGACGTTTTCATAAAGTACACAGGGAGTTTGTTCTAACTTGCAGGCGATGGCAGTTCTGCTCAAACATTCGAGATTATATTCTCCGTTTGCGCGAGTTATGAGGTGCAGTTACGTTTTCCGTTCAGCGAGGCACATCCTTAGATTCAACGTGCTGCTCCATAGAAATACATACGAGCATCCCTCCTCGTCTCGTCAGCCCTCTGTAGACTAGATGTTTGTCTAATTCACCGGGAAAGCCTCGCTGACGCCATTTGACTGATTGTTAAAGAAGCAAATGCTGATTCCTCGGGAATCGCTATTCCGTGGACGGAAATCCTAGGAATGTCATTGGACAAATATAATCTTCCAGCATCTTAAAAGGTTTCCTTGTAAGGCGTTCGATTAATTCTGATCTGTCGACAATGGTATTCATGTCGGTGATGCTATCCAATGGGCTGAACGCGTTTCTGGTACTTCTGAAAATTTTCCCCCAAGTTCGTAATTTCGTCTTGGGCGTCTATAATTGTTGGGTCAGTAGGAAAAAGCTGAAGCCGTTTCAGCCATGGGAATCAGCGTCTCCTGTCACTCGTTGGAATCGAAAGCCTGATGCGTTCCTGTGCCTTTAGGATCCTGATTTACGAAGCCGTTGACGTTTCCGATAAAATACGATGTGGCTCTTCTGTTCAAGGAACCACATAGTCAGCATCTGGGTGTGTTTTTACCTAGAAACTCGATTCCACCTTCCGAGCTGCTATTCAAACTGACGGCGAGATTTCCATCCACCGAGGTTTGTTTCGACAGCGATATCTTTTTATTCCATATTTCCATCAAGGTACCTCTGAAAGCAATAGAAAATAATTAGTCACATTGAAAGAACAAATGTATGACCTAGACCATACATTTTATTACAAATTATTGTCACCTTGAAAAATACTTGTTCTAGATCATGAAAAGCTTTCTGGATTTCAAGATGCATATGCTGTAAATTACATATCAGTATGATGAATGTTCTGCACTTGTAGTTAGGTAATTCCATGTTAGATCGACCAATAGTTGGAATCGACCCCTTTCAATTTTGATAAAATTTGATCGGAAACTTTCTTTTATCATAAAACGAAGTTCTTCCAAAGAAAAAAAAAAATTTTTTTTTGAAGGTTATGCAAAATTCAAAATTTTACAATTTTTTCAATTATCCAAGTTTATTTTTTAAATATCTCGAAAACTATTATAGTTACGAAAAAATCGTGAAAATCCACGATCAACATTCAATTTTTGGTATAATTTTTTTATATAATACCATGTACTGATCTTAAAGGATCCTGAAATTTTCGGAATTTCTTTTTTTTCCAAAATTTGAATTTTTTAATTTTGGTAAACAATATTTTTTTTTACCGCTAAAAGTTAATTAATTATCTATAAGTTGAGCAATCATGTAATTTTGTAATTTTGAGCAGTAAAAATTTCAACTAATGACATAAGAATTTCAATTATGTTTCTATTTTTATACCCTTATGTGAAATTTTGAATTTCGCATGATTTTCGAAAAAAAAAATATTTTTATTCCTTTGGTAGAACTTCGTTTTATGATAAAACAAAACTTCTGCTCAAAATTCATCAAAATTGAGAGGGGTGGATTGGTCGATTTGACATTAAATGACCCAGTCAATTCCCGGGACAAAAAATTCAGATTTATTTATATGTTATTATATATCAATATTTAGATCGAATTAGATCTTCAATTTGGCGTGATCTAATTAGATATGGCTAGATCTGATTTTATATAAAAATATCTAGCTATATATCTTTTTTGATAAATTTAGACATAATTAGATATGCATAACCACCCGTGCAGAATTATTTATTTTTTCCATATATTTATCAGTTGTTACGATGAAAATTAGTTCCATACTCATAATTGATAGCTTCTAAGGGTCAAGTAACGTAAAAAAAAAATTTTAAGAAAAAAAAATTTGCCCCCAGTGGGGTTTGAACCCGCGACCTTCGTTTTCACGCATATCCTCAAATTCAACATGAATTAAATTTGAAAAAAAATCGATAATTTGAGAGCTCATGGATTTTTCCGACAGTTTTCTTGCATATTCGCGGACCCTAGAATATGTACGAGACCAGACTGGGATTTGAAAACTACCTACCTATCGAGCTTAACTAGCGACCTAAGATTAGGACGCTAACCACTACACCACCGACTACTTTTGATATACCGATGTAAAATATCATACTTATAGAACACAGGCCGAGAAATAAATACGTACCAAAATAGTATTAAGAATTTATTTTCATTACCCGAAGGCCAACTTGTCTTTTAACTTAATTTGAAAAAATAAAATATTGAATCAGATGAATAATATGATAACAATAATAATAATAATATTAAATAATAATGCATATTATTACTTAGTTCATATTGTTATAATAACCATTTATGTATGTATATCATATTGAATATATGTACTAAATTTTATTTTGATTATCTTATTCTTTGAATGCACCAAACTAGGTCTCGTACTAGCTAACCTATCAAGTCCTTATTTAAATTTATTGTCGGTAATTCATCGCATCATATATGCTTATATGATGCGATGAATTACCGACAATAAATTTAAATAAGGACTTGATAGGTTGATTCATCGCATCATATAAGTATATATGATGCGATGAATATTGCACAAGTCCAAATATTTCCCATATAGCAAAACATATATTCATATATAATCAGATATGGCAAATTTACTCTATGCTAGACATCGGCCATTACCATCCGATTTATTTTATATCTTTTCATATCTGACCATATCAACTCACAAATATTATATGCATGTGTGTCAATCCATATCAATTCAACGACGTTTTGACGGTGACCCCTTCGATTTTTTTCATTTTATAATTTGTTATTATACATGCAAAAAGAAGTATCCATGCCAATTTCTAGCTCTCTATCTTAAACCATACCGAAGTTATTGATTTTTCAAGAATATACTTAAAATAATCATAACTTCTACATTAGCCAAGATATTGTAATTTGTCAAGAGGTCATTTTTTTTTGTTTTTCGAGGTACTTTTTGAAAAAAATATTAAAAATTAAGAAATACAAATGCTTAATGTGTTTTTAACTGTTTTAAGCTAAAAAATTGGATTTTCTTTCAATAGGACCCCTTCGGTTTTTTTTTTAATTATAAAATTCTACGTAAAAAAAATTTTTTTGAGATTTTACCAAAGAGGGGATTTAAATAACTTCTTATCGAAAGAAAATTTTCTACATTCTTCTACATTCTACAAACTTCTATATTAACGAAGGTATTGTAATTTGTCAAGTCATCTTATTTTGTTTTTGAAAAAAAGATTAAAAATTAAGAAAAACAAATTTTTAATGTTTTTTTAACTGTTTTAAGCTAAAAAATTGTGAAATTGTGAAATTTTGACTGTTTTAAGCTAAAAATTTTCTTCTAATGGGAGCCCTTAAGTTTTTTTCTAAAAAAATTATAAAATTCTACGTAAAAAAATAATTTTTTTGAAATTTTACCGAAGAGGGATTCAAAAATTTTGTTTTTTTACGTAGAATTTTATAATTTTTTTTGAAAAAAATCGAAGGGGTCTTATTGAAAGAAAATGTAATTTTTTAGCTTAAAACAGTTGAAAACACATTAAAAATTTCTTTTTCATAATTTTTAATATTTTTTTCAAAAAGTACCTCGAAAAACAAAAAAAAATGACCTCTTCACAAATTACAATAGCTTGGTTAATGTAGAAGTTATGATTATTTTAAGTATATTCTTGAAAAATCAATAACTTCGGTATGGTTTAAGATAAAGAGCTAAAAATTGGCATGGATACTTCTTTTTGCATGTATAATAACATATTAAAAAATAAAAAAAATCAAAGGGGTTACCATCAAAACGTCGTTGAATTGATATGGAATGACACATATTAACGCTGTCTGGTTAGAACTTGTTATGTATCAAACTATAGATTGATTATTCGTGGAGGATATAAAATTTACTATCAACTCATATATGGTCAAATGTGGCGCATTAGGTCGATCAATTTATAGGTATACATGACCAAATCTATTCAGATCTAATCATATATTCAACAACCCGAAATTCAAATCTAAAAATATGTAATTAGATATGAGAATATATGCTCATATATGTAATGAAATTTACTTAGACCGAAACTTTTTCTCGGGCAAAATTTACTATCAACTCACATACGGTCAGATATAGCACATTTTATGGATCAATTTATAGGTATATATGACCAAATCTATTCAGATCTAATCATATATTCAACAACCCAAAATTCAAATCCAAAAATATATAATTAGATATGAGAATATATACTTTTATATCTAATGATATCTACTCAGGTCGACACTTTTTTTCCGGGTTGCGATTGTTCAAATTTAAAATGAAGCAAATTTATAATATTGACTGTAAAAAAAGATATGAAATGCAAATTCATACACATGTATAGTAAATTTAAAGCAAATATATTAATTGCAATATACTATTTGAAATTTCAATATGCTGTTTGAAATTAAATATACATGTATAGTAAATTTCAGAAGAGATATTAATTTCAATATACTATTTGAAATATAAAATACATGCATAGTAAGTTAGAGGAGGCATATTAATTTTAATATACTATTTGAAATTTAATATACATAGTGTAGGAAAATCAACAATTTTGTCTTAAATTCAATATTTGTATATTAAAATTAAGAGAGTGAACATTGAAAATTAATATCCCCGTATATGAAAATGGTTTTTATATACTTTTTCACAATTTTAAGATACATTATTGGAAATTAATACACTTATGTCTTAAAATTATAATCAGTCACGGTGGAAAATGTCTTCAAATTTAATATAAAAAAGAATATTTATGAGAGCGTCACGGTTTTTTCAAACAGTTTTAAGGATTTACATAACGAATGAAGGGTCAGAGACTCTGAAATTAAGTTATGAGGGGTCACTTAACTTATGAGGGATCAGTAATCATGGAATTAAATTTTGCGGCTTCACATAACCTACGAGAGGTCAGAAATTAAGTTATAAGGGATTCCTCAAGTTGTGAGTATTTACTTAAGTTATGAGGGGTCAGGTATTCTGGAAAACAGTTTTGAGAGTTCACATAACTTGTGAAGAGTCAAGGGTCCTGAAATGAAGTTATGAAAAGTTACTCAACTTATGAGGGGTCAGGAATCCCGGAATTAATTTTGCGGCTTTACAAAATCTACGGGGGGGTCACGAAATTAAGTTATGAGGGGTCACTTAAGTTATGAGGGGTCACTTAAGTTATGAGGGGTCAGGTATTATGGAATGAAGTTTTGAGAGTTCACATAACTTATGAGGGGTCAGAGGCGCTGAAATTAAGTTATGAGAGGTCGCTTAACTTATGGGAGGCCACGGTTTTGTTCAAACATGTTTTGAGTGCTTACATAACTTATGAGGGGTCAGGGGCTCTGAAATTGAATTATGGAGGATCACTTCATTTATGAGAGATCAGGTATTCTGGAATGAAGTTTTGAGAGTCCACATAACTTATGAGGCGTTAGGGGCCCCGAAATTAAGTTATGAGAGGTCACGGTTTTATTCAAACCAGTTTTGAGGGTTTATATAACTTATGAGAAGTCTGAAGCCCCGAAATTAAGTTATGAGAGGTCAGGGACCATAGAATTAAGTTTTGCGACTTTACATAATCTACGAGGGCTCAGGGATCGCGAAATTAAGTTATGAGGGGTAACGTAAGTTCTGAGGGATCACTTAAGTTATGAGGGTTCACGTATTCTGGAATAAAGTTCACATAACTTATGAGGGGTCAGGGGATTCGAGTTCGCAAATCAAAAACCAACTTTCATGGTTTATTGCTCATTCAAAAGCATATACTATTATATTATTTCGCCACTCCAGCATTCAGATATCATACAAGTAGAGGCACTTCACAAGTAGTCGATAGCGTAATAGGTAGCGTGTTAGGTAGATAGGTAGGATGGTAGGCAGGGTCGAGGGTTCGATTCCCGGTCTCAGAGAGAAATTAGATCGGGCTATTCGTAAAGATTTTTGTTTTTTTTCTGTGAATCTCTTTTTGGGGTCGGTAAACTATGAATATTAAATTATTTTGCAAGGGCTATATATTTTTTATAACATGTTTAACAACAATTAATTTAGCTACGATAACGTAATTTTCACGTAATGAATATGAAAATTCAGGTATGTATTGTGATTTTAAAATAAACGCGTACATTAATTTAAATACACATTTTTTTAATAATAATATACATGAAATTGAAATTTCAATGGCATGTATATGATTTTTCAAATACATCAGTATTTTAAAATTCAACTGCATACTTTCATTCTTCAAATTCGGGTCCATGAATTTTCAATACTGAAATTGAAATTTCATACACGGTATCTGCAAAAAAACTTCCTACACATGTATATTAATTTTAATACAGATTTTTTAACAGTGTTGATACATAAAAGGGAGCCAATTGTATTTCGAGTTTATTTTTATTTGGATTTTGATCAAATGTCGACAAATATAAAAATGATGGAAAAGATGATTTATTTAATGGTAAAATACTAGTAATCCTTACCAAATGAAATTATGGTTTGGGTTTAGGAAATTTTAACTTCAACTATAAAAATCATAACTGGATAGTTACTGGGTCGAGATTGTAATTCATATAGTTATAATTACCATATTTGTAGTTGTGGTAGCTATAAAATGTAAAGATTTCTCAAAATTTTATGAATGCAGTAAACAATTTTTGTCAGTGTACGGATTTCATCCCTTTAGCTTATGACCGTGGTCAATGTTAACCCTACACGCCATCTGGGGGAAATTTTAAAAAAAATTTCTGAATTGTAGTCTGATTCTGATTGGGGTTAAACCTGACTCCAATCATGATTTTCGGGACTGAATACTGATAATTTCGCCGAAGTCCAAAAAGTATATATTATAACGATTCGGAAATATGTATGGGATTATCGAGAAAATTGATAATTATGCAAACTTCATACATCTGATTTAGGGATGTGCGAATAGCATTCGAATCGAATCGAATCGAATAGCGATATTTGATTTGAAATTCGAATAGAATATTCAAATTATTCGAAAATTATGTTTTGCTTTAAAACTGATCGATCTCAATGAAAAAGTTATGTTGTTCTATCATATATTTAACTAAATCTTTTAACTTAAACTTTTAAAAGAAAGTTTCGTTACTAACTTTTTATAAAATGTAAAATTTCAACTATTTTTAAGATATTCTGAAAATACATCGTTATAGAAAAATTAACAAATAAATTCAATACGCTGATTATTAGTCAAGTGTAATTGAGTTTTATAAAAGTTACACTCTTTTTATTTATCTGCAATCTATTTCTCCCAAATTTTGAAAAAAATTGAACGACAATAAAAAAAAAGTAAATCGTTATCTTTAGTTTCTCTTTCCCAGTTTTAACATTTATTGAATGGTAAATAAGAAATGATTTTATATTGTTATGATCGACGACTGTTTTTCTTCTTCGTTTTGAAATCTGGCTTATTTTCAGCTACTGACATTAATTCATTCAATAATTTCGACAATGCAAATATTTATTCGGGTCTTCATCATAAACAGCCTTTGCAATAACATAGTCTCTTATTTTTTACTAGTATTTAGGGGTGTGTGAATATTCAAATTTACGAATGATTCGATACGAATCGAATAGAATAATTCGTGATGAATCGAATTGAGTAATTCGAGACGAATCGAATAATTCGTAAATTCGAAAATTCGCACACCCCTAATCTGATTCCTTTCAGTGAATGTAATGACTCAACTTTCAGTGATGTTCGATTAATGACAGTCCTCTATATTCCATCGGAGTTATTGGCAAAAGTATTTGGGAAAAGGATGTTGATTGTGAGCTCAAGGACACCCAGGAGCTCTCGATGTCTCAGCGACCTCTGGAGAAGCCTTCATAGACAGGGTGAAAACCACCAGCGAGATCTTTTTAAATATTTACGTACGGCGTTACGTGTTGCGATAGAGGGTGGCGGGCCAAGGGGGTTCTTTAGGGCGGTGTGTTAGCTGCTCCTCGCCAGGGATCGCGGTCTTCGGTAAGACTGACTTTGTGTGGGTGTGTGTGTGTCTGTGTGTGTTTTCCCACGTTTATGAGTACGTCTCGTATGTGTGAGTAGCGAGACTCATCCAAGTTGCCAACTTTTGGTCGTATTAGCTTTTGTATATATATTACCTCATTTGCGAGAGGAAAGCTTATACTTCTACCCCAGACTCATCCACGTGCTATGTTCTATATATACTGCACTATATATAACGCGATATTTAAATGTATGTAGCATATATATATGTGTGTGTACTAGACTGTGCGGAAAAAAATCGATATTTTTTTTTCGGTTGCATCCACCAAAAAAGGTGAAATAAGGTGAAACATGAAGAATCCCCGAAGGAGAGCTAAAAAAAAAATTATTTGGAACGGCGCATTGCATTTGAATATTTTCCATAAGAATAACACAGGAAAATATTGGCACTTCTGAACGTCGTAGTAGAACTCTTTAGAAAAAAATCTCACAAAGAAGTCATTACGATATTCGGATAGAGAATTGAATTTCCTACAAAAAAATTCATTACGAACAATTAGCTTAGAACAACCGTTCAAGTGGTATCGCTGTCTGAAATTGAATTGATGGAAACAAAAATTCAAAAGGCTCAAAAATCGAATTTTTCGCTTTACGAAAAAACTTTTTGAGTTTTTTTTTTGCAGAGAATGTCCTGCTCAAACATACAATTTGCATGGAATCGTTCTCAAAATATTTCTCTAATACAAAAAAGAATCAAGTACAACAAGACATATAAAAGAAACGACGTGCATCATTGATCGTGTTTCGAAAAGTCTTATTGAATGAATTTGGTTTGATAAGATAAAATAATTTGTTTTTACATTATAATGCTTGATAATCATCGTTCCTTTTTTTAAAAGTTTGTTTTTTTGCAATTGGGGTATTTCTGTCGATGATTTTGCACTATGCCCAATAAACAGCGATACCACTTGAACGGTTGTTCTGAGCTAATTGTTCGTAAGAACTTTTTTTGTAGGGAATTCAATTCTCTATCAGAATATCATAATGACATTTTTGTGACATTTTTTTCTGAAGAGTTCTACTACGACGTTCAGAAGTGCCAATATTTCCCTGTGTTATTCTTATGGAAAATATTCAAATGCAATGCGCCGTTCGAAATAATTTTTTTTGAGCTCTTCTTCGGGGTTCTTCATTTTTTACCTTAATTCACCTTTTTTTGGTGGATGCAACCGAAAAAAAAGTATCGATTTTTTTTCCGCATGGTCTAGTGTGCACCCAGGTATATAAAAATCTGCACTACCTTCCAAGTAACCCAGGACCATTTTATCCTCTTACAAGGGTTACAATCGAATCCTGTAACCTACAGCTCTTAAGCCAAAAGTCAATCCGCCGATCACGTTGGTTTGCATTATTTTGACACGAAAGAAAAACAAAACTGAACATCTCATTGAGAATAATGATTTCATTTTTTGCTTCCTTACAGAAGAAGCTTTGTATTGATTGAAAATAATGTTGTTTTTTTTTTAATATCAGCGTGCTTGAATATATCTAAAAAGGCTAAAAGTTTCTATGTATGATGCTTAATTTTTTATATAAATAGATTGTCACCAGAATATGTTTGCTATTCAATTAGATATTAATTGATTAGAGACTCAAAAGTGAATTTTGAATTTGGTAAAGATTGATCGGAAGGATCAAATTGCAGAAAATTTTTAATCTGCATCAAGTATTTATTAAGATTAATATTCAGATATGATATTTTTTTCATACACAGATTGTCACTAAACCATTCCACTGTCCTTGCCTCTTCCTGTATAATAAAGCTTAAAGTATAGTAACAGTACAAAAAAAAAATAGGTTCCCGTAGAAAAACTTCGTGCAACCCTGGATAGAATCTTTAATTAATTACGATCTAAAAAATCTTATGTTAGTGAATACCGTCAAGTTCGTGAAAGGTAAATCAATGAGGTCTTGCCAATAATGTTATTCTCACTTGTATTACGAATAAATATCCTCTTTTATTTTTCCATTTGTTACAAGACGTTTTTAAGCTTACCATTCATAAAAGTAAATTACTAGCCATTCCTTCCGAGCCATTGATTTTTCTATTGGTTGAATAGTATTCCTATAATGTTCGCACTTGAATTCTCTGGATGTAACTAATAGCAGATTGCGAATTTTAGTGGGAACAGTCTATTAACCCTTGCTTGAGACACTTCTGCAGAATAACGTACTTGACACACTGGGGTCATTTGTGCCCCAGCGACAAAGATTCTTATAAAAAATATGCCAATTAATAATGTAACATGCAAATTTTTTTAGAACTTCTTAAGAAGTTACTACCCAAAGTCATACAGGATTTATAGTAAAACATCGAAGTTAAATATAATAAAAAAATTTAAATATCCAAAAAAGTTTAAAAAATTAAAAAATTTTACGGAAAAAATCATAACTTTTTCATTTTTCAACGAAAATGGTGAAAAGTTCAACTGAGATTGCTTAATAATATGACAGAAAAAAAATTCGCCCAAAATTTTCGCACTCGACCGTACTTGACGGACAGGCGAGACCGCCCAACTTTGGACGACTACTATGTAAAAACTTATTGTCTTAGAGTGATGCTATAAGCTTGAAGGAGTAGTGGCATCCTCGAACTCATGACAGATATCGCTATAGGTTCCAATTTTTTGAATTTCGGTACTTAAAGTTGAGGAAATTTAGGCCTGGGGTATTTTGTACCCCAGTGCGTCAAGTAAGAGTTAAAGAATGAAAAATACATTCAGACGAATTCTCTCCATAACTCGCCATTGAACACACTTTCATTGATACCAAATGACACGAATCACCCCTTGTCATGTCCCAATGACCAATAATCTCTCATCGCTAACGAATGGGAACATGATTGCACCCAATTCCCACTGCTTTAATTGTCAGTGAAGTGTCATTCATAATCTAAATCGACGGCAGTATGGAAGAACGTGCTATCTCAAATTGTGCTAGAAGAACGTGCTATCTCAAATTGTGCTAGAAGGACGTGCTATCTCAAATTGTGCTAGAAAAACGTGCTATCTCAAATTATGCTAGAAGAACGTGCTATCTCAAATTGTGGTAGCACATTCTTCTAGCACAATTTGAGATAGCACGTTTTTCTAGCACAATTTGAAATAGCACGTTCTTCTAGCACAATTTGAGATAGCACGTTTTTCTAGCACAATTTGAAATAGCACGTTCTTCTAGCACAATTTGAGATAGCACGTTTTTCCATACTGCCGTTAAAATAATGTCACTTCAATTTCCTCCCTGCATTTGCCATTGAAGATTCAATGGAAAATTCTGCCAACGGCTAAATGTCATTACATCTCTAAAAAGCAATATGCAAGTTTCAATTTGCACATTGCTATTTCATTTTTCGCTACCTCCAAAATAAAAAAATTAACCTGACTCGAGAAAACAACGTTCACGCTATAAAAACTATCATCAAACTATTCTTCCAGGATAATTTATATTTCTCGCACGTTAATTTCGCAATTTCTTCTCTCAATTTATAGTTCCGTATTCATATATCTCCGTATATACGCAGCGCTCGCTTAGTCACAAAATATAGTTTAAGCTAGACGAATAGTTGGTGGATGCTGTGAGGGAGGGTGGGAGCAGGGGAGGGAGGGGGGCATGGATACCAGAAAGGATATAGCAGAAGAGAAAATGGTGCGAGGGGGGTAGGAGGCAGGCAATATAGAAGCAGAAAGCAGGCAAGGCAAAAGAGAAGAGTGGAGCCGGAGTTGGTAGTTTTCACGAGAAGTATAGTTATATGCCGCACACACGTGCTTCCTTCGCCTGGGTTACCGAAGCCGTCGTTTCCTAGTGCTTGCAACCCCCGCAACCTCCCCCTCCCACCCACATACACCCTGTTCCCATCTCTACGGCAGCCTCCTTTTCCCATCCTCTTCTTCCGCCGCCACCCTCCATCACCCTCTTTTCCTCGCGCCTTGCAAGCTCATTCCATGCGAAACTATACCCTCCTCAGTCGGAGCCGTGCGCGACCCAGCGCTTTTCTCGCCACCGACCAACCCCCGCGCGCGCTCTTCTTCACCACCATCATCATCCCTCTCTCCTATACTGTTCCTACGCTGTTCATAATATCCTGCACGTCAGACTTTGAAAACTCCAACAATTTCCTTCTACAGCGGGGTTGGTGAGACTCGTGAAGCTCTCGGGCGCAGGAAAAGGATGGGCGAGCGGAGTGGGGACAGGGGAAGAGGTTCCAGCTCGCGGATTCAGAGGCGACAAGAAGAGAGGGCGAATTGGAAATGGCTATAGAGAACTCGTTCGGTTGCCGGTAGCATGGACCAGCGGGGGTTTGGTGGCCGCGGAGATATGGTTCCAAGAGGAGGTTTGCCTCCGAACAGTTCAATGGGGCACCACCGACGGTTAGGGGTCGCACGGGGGTTTGGGCGAGAGAGGAAAACTGGCTCAACCACGCGACAAGCTGTGTCGGAGGAGGCCTGGGGGATGGGGGTTGAAGAGTAAGACGAGTTTCGAGTTGATATAAAGTTCCGTAGGCTTTCCTACGTATAGCCACCACCCCCCAAGCTCACGACCCCCTCCCAACCAAGCATCAGCATCGCCACGTGTGCATTAATAATTATAAGTAGAGAAGCATGATGGCGTCCCGGGTGTTGTGGGAAACTTCTCTCTTGCCTTATACCCGTTGTCTCTCGTCTTATCACGAAGACGACAACGACGAAGAGAAAGAGCAGACTCTCCGAACAACCTCTTCGTGTCATTATTCAAAGCGGACGTTACCCGCGATTCTCGCGAGATTCACGACTTCAAACATGGCGACTCTTGATCGAGCATATGCGGATATTCATCAATGTTCTTTGATCGATTGGGGTCGTTGAACCATGAATACTGATTCAAGAAACAAGCCCCTAGCTCGAGGCTGGTGGGGTACTTGAGGGCTGACAGGGGGGTGAAATCTCTAATAAAAAAGCGGGTATACGGAAAAAAACAATTTGCAAATTAATGATGTAGCAGATTTTGAAAAAAAAGAATTATGCATGACCCAGAGCCGGGCAGACTTGAAGTACCCGGTACTTGCGACGTACTTGAAGTACCTAAGAAGTACTTCAAGTACGTCGTAAAATTCGGGTACGTCGTCGAACTACTCAAAAAGTACTTCAAGAATTGTAGTTGAATTTTCCAGTACTTAAAAAGTACTTCAATTATTGTACTTGAATTTTCAAGTACTTGACCTGTACTTCAAGAATTGCACTTAAAACTTCAAATACTTTTCTGTACTTCAAGTACTTTTTCAAGTACACGTGTCAAGTATTTTTCAATGTGTCTTGCTGATGGTTGCATGTACAAAGCCTTTGAATATGTAATTGAAAATAATATTTCGTGACGTATGGACATACTGTCCCTCAACTGTCGCCTACAACAGTTTTTTGAAGACGAATGTTAAAGTAGTTGTAACAATCCACGTATTAGATTCTATATTTCTTCGTTTTCAAACCTGTATCAAAATAAATCGTTATTACAAGCGGCAATGCTATTTTTGAATTATTTTTAATTCTTTGTACAAATACTTTTGTTCCAATTAGAACAGAAGATTGCAATACACTGAGATTTGGCAGCCTAATCTCAGTGTATTACACAAGATGAAAATATGTTTTAATACAAAAAGTACTCGAATAAAAATCAAATGAGAATAAGAAATTTAATGCAAATACTAGAGCTCACCAGATATACCTGAAATCTTGAAAAGTACTTGATACTTGATACTTGATTTTTCAAGTACTTGTACTTGAAGTAATAAGTACGTAATACGTCAAGTAATAAGTTCGTAGTAGTTCAAATACTCTCCGGTACTTTGCCCAGCTCTGTGTATGACCATGAATTATGTAAGACTATATAATATGTAGATTTGTACACGACCTCATACTTATACTCAAATTTATCATATCGATTGAATACCATCAGGGCACATAACCATAACTTTCCACAGTTTATGGGTTCTTCTCATCAACAGAGAAAATATCTACATATGGTTGAAACAAGGCAAAAAATGGTGATTAATATTGAATAGTATAAACCAAGATCGTACTATTGTATTGAAAAATATTGTCTCTAACTTATTAAAATAGAGAGTAATAATTCGTACAAAAATAATTTCTAAAAGAAAATATCAAGTCACAAATCCTTCTTCATTTTCGCTTTCCAATTTTAGCTTCAAATTAATATCAATTGATTTTAGAATTATAAAGAAATAATATGCGAGTTTCGAATTTGAATCACTTTTCATTAACCCCTTCACTGGTAGACAATTTTTTTCTTACTATCAACTTGAAATTTGGTATTCCGGGGTTTTTGGGGTCGCTAATTACGAATCTGTACTCCAAATTTAGAAATTCGAGATGGCGGATGGGGGATGCAAGAAGTCATTTGACGCGAGCGAATCTGTAAAAATATGTAAATATGAGCGAATAAATATGTATTTAATTTCTAAATATCAAGTGCAGATTCATAATCAGGGACAGGGGTAGGAAACGCTTATGGAGAAAAGTTCGCCAGCGTTAGTAGCGCCCCAATCGACTTGGTGGACTTCTGGGGAACTAACTACACCGGGATATATATCTGTATGCATATAGCTATCTAGCTATGCATACAGATATATAACCCGGTGTAGTTAGTTCCCCAGAACTCCGCCAAGTCGCTTGGGCACCACTGACGCTGGCAACATTTTTAACACGAGCGTTTCTTAGCCCTGATCAGGGATCCCGAAAATCCCCGAGCACCAATTTTTGCTCACATCGAACGACTTTTTGCATTTTTGGTCGGCCATATTGGATCCGCCATCTTGAATTTCTAAATTTTGAGTGCAGATTCGTAATCAGCGACCCCGAAAATCTCCGAGTACGAATTTAAGTTAAGGGCACGACAGTCCCCTATATTAACCGGCTTAGGGGGGTCATCGCTACCTTCCCTACTTTTTCCTTCCCTACCTTTATAAACCGTACCGAAACGATGTTTTGAAACCTTTCATAAACTACCACCCAAATTTCTTTTGTAAATTCGAAATTTGAATACCAAAAATATGTATAGGGGAAAGTCTCTAACGCCGGAAGGCACCTAGAACCGGCCACTGTTGATATAAGCCAAACTAGAGAGCAGCGACAATAGTTCTCGGGCATAGTTTGAACAGTGGCCACAGTGGTGACGGTGGCGCTAGAGAGCTAGCCACAGTGCGCATGCGCGCGTTGTCGAGAGTTGATTTTCGTTGGAGCCGATTAATATTTCGTGTCAGCCGAAATTTTCACACATTCATTGTTTAAAAAATAGGGATTTTGCGGCTCCGTTTTTTATCTTGGGATGCTTTTTGGTAAGTACTCTTTCAAATAATGAAGGTAAAAATTCAAAATGTTTTTGAAATGGCAACGTATTTTGTTATTTAATCTTGCATGTTGAGTCCCTAGTACCAGACACTCGATTTTTCTCCAGTACCAGACGCCATTTTTTTCGTTATTGGAATATTTATGTAAAACATGTTGTTTTTGTTGTGGTAGTATTTCACTATGACAAATCAATTAAAAATAATGACGAAAGGAAAATGGCCCGAGGAAAATATGAAAAAAGCCTCAATGGCAATAATGACTGGATCCAGTGCGGCAATTGTAAGCAATGGGCTCATAAAGCGTGCGCAGATATTCCGGAGTGTTCCGATGAATATATTTGCGATCATTGCAAAATTAAACCATTTTTAATCCATTTTTTGAAATAATATTCATACCGTCCGGTACTAGGTGCCACTTTTCGTACTCGACCATTTTAACTATTAAATTCAAAAATATATTTTTCTTAGTTTGTCGTTTTTTTAAAATCTGTACTATCATTAACACACCAAAGAATACTCCAAAGTTTGTGAAAAAAATATAAAAAATCGAAGTTCTTATATATATAATAGTTTTATTAATGAATAACCTTAAGTGTCAGGTACTGGGGGACTTCCCCCTACGCTCATATATAACTGTTACAATTTAGAATCCAGTATCACAAAAATACATTTAAAAGTTTGAAAAATAGATTCTACAAGAATTTTAACATCGATGGCTTTTAAAAAAAATCGCATAAGGAATTGACGATTTTGTTTTGTCTTGAATAGCTTTTATAAAAATAATGGATAAAATAAATAATAAGGCAGGGAATTTAAAAATGGACTTTGGTGCAGTGTAGCTTGCCCTTGAACTACTCTATTTTGCTAATTGGATTTTTCCCAAATCTCATTTTGCTTTCAAGGGTGAAATCACGGCTCTGCCAATTGGATGATGATGCAGACAAAGAGAGAGAGAGAGAGAGAGAGAGAGAGAGAGAGAGAGAGAGAGAGAGAGAAAGAGAGAGAGAGAGAGAGAGAGAGAGAGAGAGAGAGAAAGAGAGAGAGAGAGAGAGAGAGAGAGAGAGTCTGGGAATGGAGAAAAGGGGGGGGGGGAGGATTGAAAAGTTGGCGGTAAGTACTGGCTCTGGCTATATATAGTGTACACGGCGGAAACTCTCGTTGGTCAGTTTCGCGTTCGGGAGATAACGTTGTTTTCGGTTTTAGCGGAGATCTGCGATGTCGTGAAACTAACTCGAGTATCATTCCACGCGTCTCACCGCTCCACGTCGTCCTCACAATCCCTGAGAAAGCCAGAAATCTAATGTCACTGTAACATGCCTTGTGGCATTGAGAGAAACCCTCGCTGTGTCCGTTGGCGTCATTGCGCGTGGTCCATCTCTATTCTTGTCGTCCCAAAACCGAGCCACCCACTCGCCGCGTTAACTTTTAATGTACGCTGGATTAGTGAATGCGAGTTAGTCAACCGAGTGGCTTCCCGCCTATAGCTACGCGTTTCCTGCAATGTCCAGGCCCAAATGACACAACTATGGCCTAATTAGAGCTATTCCCTATCAAGCAAACCCGAAAATAACGAATTCGTTAGAAATTTTTGTAACTCCATGAATGCAAAGCAATGCCAGGGATTGCAATTACTTCGTAATTTGAATACATCTGACGAAATTAAGGTAGGGAAGGCTGGGGCACGATGGCCCCCCTAAGCAGGTTAATACTTTTTGTGACTTTCAACCATCGAATCGGTTTACTTCTGTTCTTTCTTTAACGAATTCACCGATATTTTTCCGAAGCTCCAAAAAACAAATTGGATTCTGGGGCACGATGGCCTCCCTCTGAAAAATGATGACAACACTTTTTTTTTTACACGAGAATTTAAAAATTTATCAGAAAAGAATTGAAAAAAATGGTATAATAGTTGAAAATAATGATTACCATTGTCTTTATTGTAATTGACTTTTCTCGGACCTAAGGAATCATGGATTCAGGCCCAGTTCCACAACCAGGTTTAAATGATGGTTGTGGAACTGGGTCTCAGTATGAAAATTGTAAGGGATGGTCTCATGATTCCTGTGCAGCTAGAGAGAAAGACTATTCCGACGAATATATTTGCGATTATTGTGAAAAGTAATTTATTACATTCTTCACGTAATTTAATGTTTCATTAAAAAATTTGATTTTTGTTACGTTTTTAAACAATGATAATGAATCATAGTTAATCTTATTGTTTATTTGCTTAAGATAAGAAAGATTAATTAAACATTGGTTAAATTATAAATAAATTCTATATTTTTTAACTATTATTTTTTTTTAACCCAAACAAAACTTTTTAAATTATTTCGATATTAGATAATTTTGTTTTCTTTTGGAAAATTTTTCAAATTTGTTGAGAATAATTTTTTTTCATTTTTTGGTATGGTTCATTTTACCCCGCATGTATTGCATCGGCCTAAAAATGGATTAATATATTAAACACATCATAATTTGAATGAAAACTAAAAAAAAACTGACCTAATTTTTTAGGGTGGTCCATTATGCCCCAGGTATCGCGGATCGGCCTTAAAATGAGTCAATACATCAAATTTATCATAATGTGACAAGAAACCAACATTCATTTTTTACCAAATTTTTAAGAGGTGCTGTCGTGTTCCAGGGGGGTGTCGTGCCCCACCCTCTCCCATGTAACACATTATTCGTACTGTAATCCTCAAAATCACGCATGTATCTTACGTTTATAATTTTTTATAGTTAGAGGTGTAGGTACTTCAATATGGGCGATTTCAGAAAAATTATTTTCTTCTAAATTTAGAGGAAGAAATTAAAAAAAATTTTTTTCGTAATATTGGCGATTTTGGCGCGAAAAAATATGGTACGTCTATTTTTTTCTTAAATTTTGAATATATGTGAAAAATATGATATCATGCAAAGTAATATATATCAATGAAAAATATACCATTATGCAATTATATTTAAAAATATAAGAGATGGAGACTGTATGTAACATATGTGATCAGCGCAAAAGTTTTCTGTATGGGACATATTTTTTACGGAAATTAATTTTTTGGCGTTATTTCGGTATAAACGGTTTTCAATAAAAATCGTTAATTTTATAGTCCTTAAAAACATAGAACATAGAAGATTCTATTGTTCTAATTACAGGTCTCATATTTGTAATTCGCATATAACGTGGCATAGAAAAATATAGTGTTTGCATATGAGGTAATCCAGCCCAAGTGTGTAAACCCGTTTCCCTCACCCTCTCGGATTTGTGTCATTTTTTTTTTTTATATGATCGCATTGAGTCTAAAATACACCCTCATAATTTTTTCAGTTTTTTCCAAACATCCCTTATTGGGAATTTTTTTTTTGAAAAAAAAACTCCATTTTTTAAAAATCTAAAAAAAATTCTGAAAAAACCATGACAATATATAAAATTTTTCAAGCTATCACCCGTAGTGGGCAAATTTTTTTCTGTGTTTTACGTGATGAATTCAAAATAAATTTTTTTTTTTAAACGCTATTTTTAAAAAATCTCAAAAAATTCCGAAAAAACCATGATAATATATAAAAATTTTCAAGCTATCACCCGTAGTGGGCAGATTTTTTTTCTGTGTTCTACAAGCTATTAACGTTCTCAAAATTCCAAAAAATTCTCAAATAGCTCACCTTGAGCAGATACTCAATTTGAGTACCAAAATAATTCAGTATCTGCTCAAGGTACGCTATTCGAGAATTTTTTGGAATTTTGAGAACGTTAATAGCTTGTAAAACACAGAAAAAAAACCTGCCCACTACGGATAATAGCTTGAAATTTTTTATATATTATCACGGTTTTTTCAGAATTTTTTTAGATTTTTAAAAAATGGCGTTAAAAATTTTTTTTTTTAAATTTATCACGTAAAACACAGAAAAAAAATCTGCCCACTACGGGTGATAGCTTGAAAATTTGTATACATTGCCACGGTTTATTCAGAATTTTTTTAGATTTTTAAAAAATATCGTTTTTTTTTTGTTTTGACAAAAAAATTTGAAATAAGGGACGTTTGGAAAAATCTGATAAAATTATGAGGGTGTATTTTAGACTCAATGCAATCATGTAAAAAAAAAATGACACAAATCCGAGAGGGTGAGGGAAACGGGTTTACACACTTGGGCTGAATTACCTCATATATTGTTTTCATTTGTGAATCATTTAAAAAATATATCATAAATAGCAAATATATAGGTCGTTCCATGTCAAATCGATCACTTTTGAATTCGACCCCTTCCGATTAAGCTGCATTTTTCCCCTTTTCTACCCTATTAATTACATTTTTCCGGGAAATCTTCAAATTTTTTTACCCAGCCCAAAAGAGACCTTTTTTCAAATGGCTATAACTTCTTCAAAAATTAGCTAATTGGAACTTTTTTTTCAAAATTTTTGTCTTTAAATGTATACTTGCCGAAAAAAATACAAACAAATTTTAAGATATTAAAGTCTATGAAATTTTTCACTTTTTCGATAAAAATAATCTTTTTCTCGAAGTTCGCAAATTTTGATTTTCTTTTTCACTCAAAAAAAAACTTTGATCAATTCCGGAAAAAATGCCGCCCAACATGGAGTGGGCCGACATTTCCTTCTATTTTTTGTTACTTGTTTGAAAAAAATCAAAACTTTTTCGAGGATTACCACTTTAAATTTTTCTTTCTTCTCAATTTTTCAAACTCCGAGGTCTTTTATAAATCCTTAAAAATTTCCACAGTGGTGTTTTGTGAAATAAGCCCAGCTAAGAAATTTTTTTTTTTCAAATGTTGGCTCACTCCATGCTGGGCGGCATTTTTTCCGGAATTGATCGAAGTATTTTTTGAGTGAAAAAAATAAATTGAAAATGGCGAACTTCGAGAAGAAAGTTGATTTTTCTCGAAAAAGTGAAGAATTTCATAGATTTAAATGTCGTAAAATTTTTTTGTATTTTTTTTCGGAACGTACATTTAAAGAGGAAAAATTTGAAAAAAAAATGTTCCAAGTAGCCAATTTTTGAAGAAGTTTTATAGCTATTTGAAAAAAAGCTTTTTTTTTATTGGGTAAGAAAATTTGAAAATTTCCTAAAAAATGTTTTTAACTGGGTAGAAAAGGAAAAAAAATCAGCCAAATCGAAAGGGGTCGGGTTTGAAAGTGATTGATTCGACATGGAATGTCCCAAATGCAACATATTGTCTCGACATAAATCTACTGCACAAAAATTGTATTACATTTTCGTGAAGTCAAGTCCTTCAATATCAATGCTTTTCATGCTAAACATTATTTTCTTTTACAATATATTTAGCGAGGACAAAAAATCAAAAAGGCATTTAAATGGGTGGTTTGTTTTGACAAAAGAGCAGACTGCTAATAAAGAGGCTAATGCAGGATTCTCTCGCTTCTCACTCTATGAACAAGTGTTAATAGCACGGTTATAGTCGGA
This sequence comes from Alloplasta piceator, assembly GCA_946863875.1. NCBI lineage: Eukaryota > Metazoa > Arthropoda > Insecta > Hymenoptera > Ichneumonidae > Alloplasta > Alloplasta piceator. Next base: position 18,309,427 of record OX333075.1, read on the forward strand.
CTGCTCACGAGGACATGTCCGGCGAATACAGTCGAGAAGAGAGGAGGCAAAACAAAAGTTTCAATTAAACAAAAGAGGGTCGCGACGCGTGTCGGACGTTCGGCGGTTTCAGAGGGATGGGGATTCAAAGTTGCCCCGCGCGGCTCTGGAAATCAGCTCTCTTTCGTTTTTTTCCCTCCTTTCTTTCACAGTGCTGCGAGAGTGTGAGAGAGCTTTGTGGAAAGAAAAAAAAACGATGGACCGAGTGGAAAGGAGCAGTATTAGAGAAGGGTTTTTGCGCTGAGGCACAAATAAACGTGAAGAAAAAAGAGTAGATGGAAAAGACGCGAAACAGCTTAACGGAGTTAAAACCAGCCGTTGAGAGTTGAACGAGGGTTGGTTTGGGTTTGAGGGCTAAAAAAGCTAAGCGGTGTTTTATGGACCCAACAAGCGGCCGCCGTTTCAGTATGTGCTCCCGCGTTTTATCCCGTTTTTCCTCTTTCCGCGTATCATCCCCCATTCTCATTGTGGCCATCCTCGTAACCTCTTTTTTACACCCTTGTTGGAAATTAGAGGCTTTTTGCTGCTAAATATACCCTTTCCTTAAACCGTCCTCAGTGAATCTCATTTTAATTTTTCCACACACAAGCATTATCCTTCGTACACACGTTCTACAATCTACATCCAAGGATTTTCCCGACGTTAGAGCGGTAATTTTTTTTCTCCCTCTCACCGCCACGGATCCTGAAAATATTTCGCTTACTGGCTTTATTCCTGAACTTTCATGACAATGTGATAGCCTGAGGGGAAATTTAACTTTTAGGATTATCGTATATATGACATTTGATGCGATTTGAAAATTTCGCTTGAATATTATGCGATTGACGCACTGATAAATTAGTTCAACTGCAAAATTTTATTCGACGAATACGTCGATTAAAATAAATGATTAGGGGGTGAGAAAATGTTCTCAGAAAAATTTTAGAACCTTATGGGGAACTGATTCGTCTCGAAATATTTTTTAACAATTGTGCTTCCTCAATTGAGAATTATTACAACTTGGATTAGGGAAGGCTGGGGCACGATGACCCCCCTCTAAAAAAGATTAAAACAATTTTTTTTTTATATTTGTGATTATTGTGAAAAGTCATTTATTACATTCATCACATAATTTAATGTTTCGTTTGAAAAATTTATTTTTGTTACCGCGTTTTAAAATAATTGTCATAAATCCTAATTAATGTTATTTATTTGTTTAACATTAAAAAAATATATAGATTAATCGAAAATTCGATGAATAAATAACTTCTATATTTTTCAAATATTATTTTTTTTAACCCAAGCAAATTTTTTTCAAATTCTTTAGATAATAAATCATTTCGTCTTTTTCCGAAAATATTTCAATTTTGTTAAAAATCATTTTTAAAAAAATTTCTGGTCCATTTTACCCTGGATGTAGTGCATCGGCCTAATAATGGATGAATACATCAAATTCATCATAATTTATCAAAAAACAATAAAAAAATCTGATCCAATTCTTCAGGGTGGTCCATTATGCCCCAGGTTTCGCGATCCGCTTAAAAATGATTCAAAACATCAAAAATCAAACAAATTTATGAAAAATTGACAAAAAACAAATTTTTTTTTACAAATTTTATTAGAAGGGCCCCAGGGGGGGATTGTACCCCACCGTCCATATTACAAAACGTTGTAAATCTTCTGATGAAATTTTTTTTTCTTCAATATTATGAATATTATAAATATTACTATTGCTCTAATTTGTGAAATTTTCGGGATATTGGACTTACACTTCAGATATAGTGACGAAACGACATAAGGTTTGGGTTTACCATTGATGGTTACAAATGTTACTAAATTTTTTACCTCTAAAATATCAATATTACAAGAATTCTGTTTAGGCAGTTAAAGCAGTAATCGCGGGTTTTTGGTAACAAATTTTGACAAAAATCGATTCAGAGGCAAAAATTTAATCCGATAAAAATCTTTTGAAAAGTTTGATAAATGTTAAAATTTACGATTTTTAACGCAATTAATGCTATGATTAAAATTGTTTTCCATGGAATTTCGCAAAAATCAATGAAAGGGTATTCAATAGAATTGGTTTTTTTTTCGAAGAATCACGCGAATATTGCAAGAGAAGTAGCAGCGGATGCAATAAACCATATAGCAAAATAAATAATCAAATCGGTTGAAATAAATTCATAAAAAATGCATAATAGTTTATTAGAAATACAGCTAAATAAGTTACACTGAGTCAAAAAATTAAAGAAACAGCAAAATTTTCGAGAGTTTTCAGCGATAATCCGAAGGCTGTAACTTTTTTATTTTTATTAATTTTTTAAAGAAGCATGTTGAAGCTTGAATCTTCTAGTTTTGGAATTTTCAGTCAAATAATGTTTGTGGGCATCACCCTCGACGCAGTCGAAAGAAATATCACGATAAGAATGTTCTCGAAATTTTTACTTTTTTCAAAACAGTCGATGGGCTCCAAAAATTTTGTTCGAGTTTATCCAATCTTTGGATCATTAGCTGGATTGTTTGGCTTCAATTTGCTTTTTCTAAATTTTTGTTCTACGACCATTCTTCGCTGAGATATTGGCGATCACACAAAAATTTGTCTTTTTTTTTTAAATCTGCGATATCTCTAGAACTAGTGATCGTACAGCAAGTAAACGGTGGGTTTGGGAAACTTCAATCTACCCTCTATAAGTACCCCTTACTGTCATGAACGAAATTTTTTTTTATGCTCAATTTTGACGTGAAAAAGTAAAAAAAAATACCTTTTTTTCTTGTTTTAGAAAATCTACTACAACTTTGCAGATATTGCGAAAAATACCAATGTCTTCAGTTTTTTTTAGCTCAATACATACCTAAAAACTATGCAAATTGTCAAAACAGGTTGAGCCGTTTTTTTGACCGAATCATCAAAGTTTTGAGAAATTAAAGGAACACGTTTATTGATCATTAAAGAGCAATTAATTAATGGTGTTAAAAATGAAAAAAATGTGTCTTTTTTTTCTCTCAAATTTGCATTTAATGAGCGTGAAAACTAAAAAAAAATCCCAATTTTGAGAATTTTTTTTTCAATTTGAGAAATATTTTTTTTTTCATTTGAAAAAAAATTTATTGGCATTTTTTTGAAATTTTGTCTTCGATATTTATTAAATATTCAATGCAAAATTGTGAAAAAAATGCAAATACATTTTTTTTTCAAATAAAAATAAAACAAAAATTCAAAAATTTTGAAATTTTTTTTTTCGAAATTTGGACTTTTCTTAGCTTCCACGTCTATTTAATACAAATTTGAGAGGACAAAAGAAAAACTTTTTTTTCCTTTTTTATCACCATTAATTGGTCTATAAAGATCAATAAACGTGTTCCTTCAATTTTTCTAAAAATTTGATGAGTCAGTCACAAAAAACGGCTCGACCGATTGTTTTGAAAATTGGCATTGTTCTTAGGTATGTATTGAGCTAAAAAAAAAGTGAAAACATTTGTATTTTTCGCAATATCTGCAAAGTTGTGGTAGGTTTACTAAAACAAGAAAAAAAGCTATTTTTTGGACTTTTTCAAGTTAAAATTAAGCATCGAAAAAAAAAATTTGTTCATGACAGTAACAGGCAGTTATAGAGGGTAGATTCAAGTTTTCAAAAATATCGAAGATTAAAAGAAAAGAATTTTTGTTCAATCGCCGATATCTCAGCGAAAAATGGTCCTAGAATAAAAATTAAAAAAAAAAAAACAAATTGAAGCTAAAGAATCCTGCTAAACAAACCATAGATGGATTAAGCTCGAACAAAAAATTGGAGTTCATGAACTGTTTTGAAAAAAGCAAAAGTTTCGAGAAAATTTTTACTGTGATATTTCTTTCAACTGCATCGAGGGTGATACCCATAAAAAAATGTTGACTCATGATTCCAAAACAAGAAAATTCAAGCTTCAAAATGCTTCTTTTAAAATTTTTTTACGACCAAAATTAACAAAGTTACAGCCGTTGGAAAATTTTACTGTTCCCTTAATTTGTTGACTGAGTATATTTAATGAGCCATTATTCAAAAGATCAAAAAAAAAATTAATTTCAAACAAATAAATTTTTCCACTCATTGGAAATGAAAATTATCGATGGAGTAATTTTAAATAAAATCGATATTGGCAACAACTTCTAATTAATTACCACCTAACAAAAAAACCCTACAAATAAGAATTTCGCGCATTGCCTTTCTATATTTTCCCATACTTCATAAAGCTTTCTATTCAAGGGAGCCAAAATTGATCCCCATCCTTACTTATAAAGGAAGCTTTCTAGGAAGAGATTTTTTATTTTCAAAAAAATTTTCACGTATACCTGAGACGTTTTAATACTCGATACAATTATTCACAACTCATTAAAAAATGTAATTAGGACAAGAAAAATCTACCCTCGACCTGTACTATGAAATTTCTGTTCTACGAATCCTAAAAGTCCTGCTAATATTTTTTGTAAGAAGAAAACGTAAAAAAAATCTGGACATTTCTGAAATACCTTTATAATATCCCTTTTTATGATCCAATCATTGACTTAACCATTCATAGTAAGACAAATTTGCTTACAACAATTAATGTAAAAAAAGAAAAAATTTAGCTTGTGCCCTAAAAGACCCACATTACAGACGGAGGGTTAACTGAAAAACAGGCGTAAGTGAACATTGAAATATTAATTGTCGAGCTTTCTCGAGATCCCGAAAATTAGGTCACCATATTTTCATCATTATTTTTCTCTGCTTCTCAGTGGGAACTTCACACAGCGAATTAATTTGCGGCTGTGGTCAAAGGGGAAGAGAAAAAAAGCAGGTAAAGTGTAAATCAGAAAGTGTGAATGCTTTTGTGTCGTTTTATTATACCACGTATTCGCGGGTGTGTGTAAGTGTGTGTAAGTGTGCGTGTGTTCTTGTTTGTGTGTGTTTGTGTGTGTGTGTGTGTGTGTGTGTGTGTGTGTGTGTGTGTGTGTGTGTGTGTGCGTTGTTTAAAACGGAATCTGGCAAGCTCAACTGGCACTGGACGAAGGAAAGGGTAGTGAGAGTGTGGGCCCTCGTTGAGAATCTTTACGCCGTGGGTTAAGTGAAAATAAAACGCTCGACCAAGTCGGGCAAGAGGGTGTGAAACGAGGAGGTCGTGCGCGCCTCAGCAGCGTACACCAGAGGGTTGGTCGCCGCATGGTTTGAGGGTAAGCCACACGGATGCCCTCTCCCCCACACATGTACAAACACACACGGATTCACACGTGCGCATACGTGGGCATGCAAACCGTTGGGACTCCCACATAAATTAGCCCTCCCGGTTGAAATGCAAAACGTTGAGTGCGAGACTTTCTCTCCTTTCTCTTTTCGCATTCACGACACTTTTTTTTCGTGCTTTCCTTCCACGTTTTTCATGCGCCCTCTGGGTGATGAAAATCCACGTTTTACAACTCAATGAGGCGCAAAAATTTTCCACATTGCAAAATTGGACCAGGAGTAATGTGAAGGGGAGGGTGGGGCTAGTTTAAACTTTTTGTGGCTCTCAACCATCAAATCCGGTTAATTTTGTTTTATCTTGAAGGAATTCGTCGACATTATGCCAAAATTCAAAAAAAATTCTGGCACGGCCCTCTGAAAAATGATTAAAAAAATGTGATGTTGAAATATTGTATTCAACGTTAAAAATGTTTTTCTTTTTAATGAAAAAAAGAACGGAACTCGTCTGTTTTCACTCTTAGCTGTCAGAAAAGGGTCACTTTTCGGCTATCCACGCATATGGTGAAAAGCACGAAAATCATGCAAGCGTGAAAAAAAATGTCTTTTCGTGCACTTTCTTACCCTGCTTTCGTGAAAGTTGCAAAAAATATAGCCATCAAAAATTTGAAGAAAATTAAAAATTTTGTAAACTCTTTTCCCTTACGGCGATTTTTGTGGAAGCAAATTCCAAGCATCTTTCGATTCGATGTGAAAACATATTTCTTTGTATCGAATAATTTTTTCCAATCAATTTGAATTGGGCTTATTAGACCAATGATTGAATGATTGAATACAATTCTATTTATTTCGAATCAATTTATTTGAATTAAATAAATAATTTCTCCCGGTGTAAGCTATCTGCGTACAAATTTTGAGTCCAAAATCTCAATATGTGCGAAAGTTAGAGTGACCACATTTTTTGGGAAAAATTTAAATTGTAATCAAATATAACCCCTGCAGAGATTTTCACAAAATTCAATACTAAATAACTTAAGTCCTCTATCTATTTACGTAAAATATTCCAAGCTAGGTCGATTGTGTACTTGTAAGAAATTTTCAAATTTAGGAAACCTAAGCCCCTTAAAAGATATTTTTCAAATTCAAGATCAAAAATCTTTATCCCTCAAACCATCCGTATACATTTTTGTCAGCTCGATATTTTTTAAAGTCGCATGACATTTTTACACCATAAGAAATTTTCGTTATCAGCGTGTCAAATAAAGATGTGCTGCCAAATTTGTAAACAAATTTTTAACCCGCTCGCATAAGCCGTTCTCGAGATAGAATCTCGTAGAATCTCTTTTAATTATAGATATTTGTTATTTTTTTTTTAAATCCCATTGAAAGTCGTACAAAATTAAACTTACATAAAAATTCGACCCTGGTCACGTGTTAAGAAAATTGCATAGCATTCAAGATTCACAATAAACTTTCTTTCGTCACAAACCATTTATCCACCAAAGAATTTTTCGATATCTGAATATCAAATTTGCCAGAATCGCTCTATTTACCGAATTACAAAAAATCTTGATTCGAAGAGCAATCCACGGTTTTCCTAATGACATATCATTTGTTGATCATCGATTGGGAAGTGCTTATAGAGTTTTATACCATTATCATTAAAAAAATTGACGTTTATGATAGAAGGGCCATTCTAAGGTGCGAGTTTTAAGTTCTTAAGATCTATCTTACGATCAAACTTTCCATTAAACTAGAGTTGGAACTTATGATCAAACTTAAGTTCCAATTTAAGATAAATCTTAAGTTTGAATTTAAGTTTCATCATAAGCCCATACTTAAGTTTGAACTTAAGTTTCATCATAAATTCATACTTAAGTTCAAACTTTAGTGCGAACTTCAGATCGATCTTAAGTTTGAACTTAAGTTTCATTATAAGCTCATACTTAAGTCCAACCTTTAGTGCGAACTTCAGATCGATCTTAAGTTCAAACTTAAACTTGGTTTGAAGTTGGAACTTATGATCGAACTTAAGTTCCAATTTACGATAAATCTTAAGTTTGAACTTAAGTGCCATTATAAGCTCACACTTAAGTTCAAACTTTAGTGCGAACTTCAGATCGATCTTAAGTTCAAACTTGAATTTGGTTTGAAGTTTGATCTTAAGATCCATCTTGAGCTTGAACTTAAGATCGATCTGAAGTTCGCACTAAAGTTTGAATTTCAGAATGAATTTATAATGACACTTAAGTTTGAATTCAAGTGTCATTATATGTCATTATGCTGAAAAGCAGTTAGGTTCAAACTTAAGTGCAAACTTAATTATTTTGACAACTGATGTCAAAAAATACAGTCAAGGGAGGCGATGAAAGAAGTTTGATCGAACTTAAGAGAACTCAAGCTCTAGATGGATCTTAAGATCAAACTTCGAAGCAAGTTTAAGTTCGAACTTAAGATCGATCTGATGTTCGCACTAACGTTAGAACTTAAGTATGAACATATAACGATACGTAAAATAAAACTTGAGATTCATCTTAAATTGGAACTTGAGTTCGATTTTGAGTTCCAAACTGAATTCAATGGAAAGTTTGATCTTAAAATAGATCTTAAAATTTAAAAATTCAAGCCTAAGAACAAAAAGCACAATCACTCACGAAATTTTTTATCAAAGCTTAAAATATGTTCTCGATGCTTGAAAAGCCTCAAAAATATTCATTCGATTTGTGACACTTACCTACTGATCCCTTAACAAATTTTTGATTCAGGTAAAATTATTTGGGGACAAAATAAATGTTATATTCGAATTCTTACAAGTTCTAATAAGCTCATTTGTAATTCAATTTTAATACTGTGTAGTTTTTTCAAATTATCTGATTTTTTTTCAAATTTCATCGATAAAGAGATAAATAAGTCAAAAAACGAAATATTTTGCGATACAATTGGTCCAGACTGTTCACTAACTTTGAGTCCTCTCTCTCTCTGTCTCTCTTGCTCTCTCTCTCTCTCTCTCGCGATGTCTTTCTCATTCGAGAGATAGAGAATTCGGGAAGAAACAGAAATAGCGGTACGAGCGAGCCACGATTCGAGGGTGGTACATAGGAACCAGACCACACATACCTCCGTCGTTGGGTGGCTTATCTAAGAGTCCGTGGCGTAGCCCCGGGGGTGCAGTAATAACCAGTAGGGGTGTACGCAGGGAGAACGATACGCGCAGCACCGGTCTCCCGCGGCACGGGCTAAGAAATGATAACGGCACTCTCACTGCTTGCAAGCCAAACCACCAAACCATTTTCGAGTTATATTGCCTCGGGCTTGTGCTTTGGATATATATCTCTCGTGCTTTCTCCCGTTCGGAAAGAGGAACGTTGAATATTGCCCCATTCGCTCTCGCACACATCCTCTTTCTGTGTCTCTTTTTCAGACATCAAATGTTATAAGTCTAATAGGGGCGCATCTGTTATTAGATTTCATACATTTTTTTATATTAATTTTTTATTTTTCGATATTTCTTACCTATTTATATTTTTTACACTTTTTATACTTTATTAATATTGGAGATTTTTACATTTCTATTTTGCCTTCTATATTTCGCATTTTGTTTATTTAAGGTTCCGGCGTTCTGATTTTGCTTTTGAGGTGCTTTTGAGGTAGTTCGGTGTTTGGTTAGAGAACAATCGAAAGAAATCCATATTTATAAATTGATCAATTATTAAATAATGAATTGATAAATGATAAAGAATTAATCAATCAATTATCAATTACGATTAACCGTAAGGACATGTTATTCTGGCATTAATTATGGTATCTTGGTTGAAAATATGGTGGCTACAAGTATAAAAGTATAAAATCTAAGAAAGTGATTGCACGATAATCATTTTTCTAGAGTTACAAATTTTGTATGTGATTGAATGAATAGAACCTAAAAAAATGACAGATGTTTGAAATGAAAATAAAAATCAAATCTTTCATAATTTATTTCAAACATCCGCCATTTAAAAAAAAATTGGTTTTTTATTAACGGTGGTTAATTGTTCTGCAAGAAACCTTCCTCTTTGAAATGCTTTTTTCAGACTTGCCAATCTTGAGATTAACTATCGGCCATGGGACAATACATTTTCGACTTTGGTGCCTTCTGTAAATTATTCAAAGAATTGAAATAAAAACCAAATTTTTGTTTTGCACTTTTGAAGGATGAAACAGTGTTGTAATAATAGTTTAATAGTCATATCTGATAAAAGAGCTGAGAACAAAAATCTCAAAAATTTGCTTTTTTTTTGCCTTCTAATTAAAGTAGACTTTAATAAAAGAGTAATTTAAAGAAAACTCTTTCAAGAAGCTGCAAAAAATTCTATAGCGTATAACAAATGATTCCACGACCTTTCTGACACTGAAAATTTTTAAACATGCAGTCACTTATGATTTAAAAATTAATTTTTGAATTTTAACATTTTAATATTTCGTTTTCACAGGTCAACTTGGAATCCAAGTACGATGAACTTTTCGATGCAGACTGTCATCAGAATGTTACTACGTTGATTGGTCATCACATTAATTCTGTCTGTAACGAAATTTCCCGATGAAAGTTCCCGCAGGATCAATCAGGCGATAAGAGGGTTGTTTTTTGTGTATTCTAGGTGCCCAAACTATGGTGCACGAACATTGAGTGTTGGTTTTGCGTTAGCCAGGATATTTGGAGAGTTTTCAGCTTCCCAAGATCCACCAGTCGTCGTATACCCCCCTGTCAGGTACCCCCCAACCCCCCTGAATTTTACGAGAATTTCCGAGACTAATTTCTCCGGGACTGTGGAAGAGGCAGCAGCCTAAGAAGCGAATGTATAAGCGCAGGGGTTGGGAGAGGCCTCGAGCAGCAGTCGGGCGTCGTTAATTTCTGACGTTAATTGCTAAGCCTGGAAGTTTCTAGAAATTTCCTGCTACCAGAAGGTGTATATATACACTCGCCTTCCCCTTTTACCCAACACTACCCTTTGCGCCATCATGCATCCTAGCTTTTGCTTCTCCTCTTTCAATTCACCACCCTTTTCCACCCCCTTGTACCATTCGGAACGACCTTCTGGTATACCCTCGACGTCCCATGACGTTGCACTGGCTTATCGCCGGTAATCAACCACCACCTTGGAATGGTCCATTTCTTATGGATCTTTCTGCGGTCTTTCTCAGGAAAGGACAGTCTCCAACTACCCTAGAAAGTCATTGATTCTTTGGATAATGAAGAAAGTATTTGCCTCCTCCCATAAAGAAGGAGTGAGATTCTTATGGCTTACGAGAGAATGGAGCATACGCCAACACCATCTTGGAATCGTCCATTTCTTATGGATCTTTCTGCGATACTTATGAATATCCAAAAGGTCTTCCTCAGGACAAGACAATCTCCAACTACTCCGAAAGGTCGTTGATTCTGTGGATGAGGGAAGTGCCTCCTTCTATAAAGAAGGGGTGAGATTCTTATAGCTTACGAGAGAATGGAGCAGACGCCACCACCACCTTGAAATTGTCCATTTCTTATGATTATTTCTGCGATACTTATGAATGTCCAAAAGGTCTTCCTCAGGAAAAGACAGTCTCCAACTACCCCGGAAGTTCGTTAATTCTGTGGATGGGGAAAGTATTCGCCTCCTCTTATAAAGAAGGAGTGAGATTCTCATGGCTTAGGAGAGAATGGAGCAGACGCGTTGAGGCGGATGAAGCGTACAAAGAAACCCTCCTTACTCATCCTCCCTCGCTCTCTTAGCCCCAGAGTCGCGACCCAAACCGTCCGAGCTGTTTGCTTTTCCGCCATCTTTGTTCGCACGCTTGGTACTCACAACGGGGGAGGTTTTTGGAGAAGAGAAGGAGCTGCTTTAAGGGATACTAAGCCCCTGTACATCTGTGTGTGTATGTACATACGTGTGTACACATATTCAACCCTGAACCCCTTGACAACCCCCGTCCACCTTCCTCCCCGTCCTAAGGGTTGGCGAGGAGACGCCAGGCTCTGAAATAAGGGTATCCTTGCCGGTCGCTTAATGGCGAGAAATAACTAAGCTTTCGCACAATTGTGTTATTTGAATGACTGAAATGTAAATTCTGTCATTTGTGTTGAATTGCACGATCATATTGTCATCGTTCAAAATCATGTAGCTGAAAACAAATTTAAGTCATCGAGATGACATGAAGAAAAAAAACTTTCAAATTGCAAAATACCTGAATAACTTCTTTATCATTTCTTAGCCATGAAACATCTAACGAAAAGCTGAAATTCCGAAACCTGGCTGCTTTTCAGAAAGAATTTGTCATTGGACAATATGTGGAATCAAATTTAAATTCGTAAATTCTTTTTCGAAACATATGATGTTTTTTTAATTTCTGAAGGTATTTTTAATTAAGAAATTGCAGTGTTGAGCATTTGAAGTGGAATTACTTGCAAGTTGAAATTTTCGAGAAAAAATTGGAATTAAAAACAAATCTCACGATGGCCAATCGAGCATTCGGCCATCTTCCAATTACGACTAAATTCATCGTGATGTTAAGAATTGCGGGCGCGGGGTGCAAAATGTATGGGGGAGCGGTGTAAAAACCCAGTTCGTCGCGAGTACTAGAATTTTTGGGGTTGCATGTGCGCTAGAGACTCTGTACGGTACCGAACGAAAGGGTACAAAGCAAATACAGAAAGTAGCCTTGAAACGAAATACGCATTAATACGCCGCCCCCCGAGTGAAGGGCGGGATCGAAAGCCAACCCTTCTTCGAGGGGTGGCTCATTTTTTCCTAATGCGACTATTTTTTGTTTTTGGGTAAAATTCTTTCGTTTGGTACCGCAAAAGGCCATTGGGACACCCGCAACCCTTGAATCTCAGTTCTCGCGGGTAATCAGGTTTTCAACCTCCCTTCTCCCCACATTTTTGCATCCCACGCCCGCACGTTTTCAACTTTTTACATCAAATTCTATCATAATCGGAAAATAAACAAATTTCCAATTGACCATGTGAAAGTTTTTTCAAATTTGATTTTTTTTCGAAATTTTAACTCAGTCACGGATCTGCGTTAGTTTGGGATCCAAAAAACGGGTCACCGTTTAAATCAAAATTCCACAAAGATCAATATCTTTGCAAAGTTCATGTTTTTATTTTTAATTAAAAAATATTGATTTGCAATGTAATTATTAGTAATCACACAAAGTACCGCCATCGCCGTTTAGTCGATGTACGTCATTCTGGCCTTAAGGATAGTCTGAAATAAAAAAAATTCACTTACTATATAATGATAAAACTGTGGTGTGAAAGAATACTCTAGCAGAACTTCAAAAATTATGAAAAGGGCAAGAAATGGAACAAATCGATTTTCGCCAAATTAGAAACGACTTTAATCCTTTGTTATTGACAGCATTTTTCCGATGACGCCTTTATTTCTGGGAGGTCGACGGCCGACCCAACAGCTCCTATAATTTTTGAGTCACGATGAGGCATCAAAGTTTTTTCGATTATATATAAAAATAGCTGTAGAAGTACGTAGGATTTTTTTGATATGTTGTTTTTTTGTAAAAATGGCGCAATTCTGAATTAAAAAGTATAAAAGGCTATGAGAAAATTGTCAGAAAATTGTTTATAAAAAAGGAACTATGCAATATGATGAAAAATTTCCACGTAGTGCTTTAGAGAACGTTATTTTGAATGTACAGTTGAAATTTCGAGTGAATCGGTTGCAATTTGTATGAGTTATGAGTTTGGCTGGCTCGAAAAATGTAGTTGTGAGATAAACGCGTTTAATGTTTGTAGAAAGCTCGCTGCGGATAAAAAGGGGTTGCATTAGAAAACGAAAATCGAGTACTTATGGATAATCCACGAACATAATCTTTTGAAATATAAATCTATAGATACTAAGGTACCTTTTTAACAACAAAATAATCGATTTTTTGAAAATCCTAGAGAGGCCTAACCTCTTAAAATTAACACCTAAGATCATAAGAGTACTCAATTGAAAAATCATTTTTTCGAAATTTCAAGCTCATGTCGACCTCTCAAGTCATGGAAGCATGATAATTTTGTTATTATTTAGCAGCCACTCGCGCGTTTCGCATATGTATTGTGATACATCTGACCCCCATCCTATCGCTGAGACTCACATTACCCTCGATTCTTCTGCCTCTCACGGTGGTGGCTTACCGAAGGAAAAGGAGGATATGGTGAGGGTGACTCGCGAGTTCTGGAAGCCCAGGGAAAACGCGGGGGGCAGCGGGAGGATTTGAGGCTGTAACGTCGAAGCTCAGTGAAGAGGGCGAGTGGTTAGGTATATGCTGCCTAGGTTTCCACGGCATATACTTCCCTTTGCCTCCTTTTGCTTCGTTCCCGTAGGAAACTACAGAGCGAGTGAGACTTTACTTACTTACACCCTTATACTTCCCTCCATCTCCTTTCTCATCATCCTTCGTAGAGGGTTGCGAGGGAAAACCTGGAAGCCGCGGGCGCGACTCGCTCCCTCAACCCTCTCCTCCACCTCCTTCTCCTCCTCCTCCTCCTCCTCCTCCTCCTCCTTCTTCTTCTACTCCTCCTCCTCCTCCTCCTCCTCCTCCTCCTCGTCCTCCTCCACCTCCTCCACCTTCTTCTCCTCTTTCCGGACCAAACAGAGGCGCGAGGAGGCAACGTAGCCGTGGTATAACACGAAAGAGACGAGGATAGAAGTAAGGACGTAGATATTTCACGTAGCGCGCGCGCAAAAGGCACCGCGTAACGATTTTCTGCTCCTTCGAAGGAATATGAAAGGCGATATTTGCGCGAAGCGCCCTCCTCCACCTTCTCCTTTTCTCCCTACCCGCGAGATCTCGCTGGCCCCCCTTGAAATCCTTCCCGCAAACGGACGAACCGAGCCGAGCGGAGACGAAAGACTCGACTCGCCTTTTCCCCAAACATCGTGGCAAAAACGGGGTTGAAGGGGAAATTTCTCCACGGCGCTTGTGGAATGGTTTGCTGGCTGAAGGGAGAGGGTCGAAGGTGCCGGTATGCAGTATTACCAATATATATATATATATATATATATATATATATATATATTCGTGTGTGTATATATGTGTGACATTACTTGAGTCTGCCGTGTGTGAGAAAAGAAAATGGGAAATGGTCGCCACGACGGTCGCGGAACCCAAAGGACACAAATAATTGTATGAGGGGTGGAATTCGTGGAATTAAAGGAACGGCAGAGCTTCTTTGTTCAAAGGTAAGCTCGGGTCGATATAAGATGAGCTTTTGGTAATTTTTTTCTCTAAATTTATGTACTCTACCCGAAATGCCAAGCCTGTGAAAGGGATTAATCGATACGCAACGTGTTTTGGAAATCTGTTCATCAAATAAATGACTTAAAATTAGAAACTCTTCTTTCAATGCCTTCGAGTCGGCGTCAAAACGGCGATATTTAAGGTAGTACATCCCAAAATCGCTTCGGGACAGAAAAGGTCGTAATTTGAAACTAATATTAATCAAGACATTCAGAACGCGCTTGTAAAATTTCAAATATATTGACCATCCCATTCCCGAGATATTTACAACTGAAATAGGCGTTTTCAACACGCTTTGCGTAGGGTACGTATACATTTTGATTGATAATTAAAAAATGACGGGACAAAAGACGATGCAAAACTTACGCAAGGATAAAGGGGAATTCGGCGATGATTTTGAAAAAAAATTGTCCCATTTTACCATAAAGTTCTTGAGTTATAAATGTTAAAAGTATGAAAGACGTGACCCAAGGTGATCGCCCGAGCCAACGACCATAGAGATACATGAAAGCGGAGGCCTTATGAGAGCACTTGACGGAGTTTTGTTAGTTAGTACCTCGACCACGGCGAGCGCTACTTGTAACGGTGTCCACGAACACAAACCACATCACCAAGCTGCTTGGTAATGGAGCAATGTATTTGTGCACACCATTACAAGCAGCGCTCGCCGTGTTCCAGGCACTAACTAACAAAACTCTGCCAGGCGCTCCCATAAGGCCTACGCTTCCATGTGCCTCTATGTTCGCTGCTCGAACGTTCGAAGTTGTGTGCGTTCAGTACGTTCATTCATGTAAACAATCTTTCGAAGTGTTCGTGCGCGCAGTGGACAGGTCTCGCCGAAAATTACTTTTGAATTGGACTGTCGGGCATGTACTACCTTAATAATAATTTATAATTTTTGTAGAATGCCTACAAATATGATATTTTGGCCACCATTTGTGGTACCAAATGAACAATTTTTTGGGACTAGCAAGAACCCTCAAGGTGAACCGGTTTCCTAAAAAACCTAGTTTTCAGTTTTTACACTCAGCGCGCGATTCAGAATGAACCGTTCAACGGATTTTACTCTGCGACGTCTCATTTTCTTCGTGACACTTTACCTCATAGGATGAATATAGCACATTTTTCTTAGCACTTTATTTCAGAGTTGCCGGCTGGTTTTAAAAATTTTAGCCTATTTTGAACTTTCCAGCCATTGTCCTGGTCACAATTTTGACTTTAATCAAAATATGCCGTGTTCATCCCGTGGGAAAAAGTGTTATGAAGAAAATGAGACGTTGTAGAACGAAATTCGTCGAGCAGTTTGTTTTGAATCACGCGCAGAGTGTAAAAACTCGAAATTAGCTTTTTCCGGAAACCGATGCAGATTAAAGGTTCTAACTAGTCCCAAAAACTGATTAATTTGGTACCTCAAATGGTGGATGAAACATCATATTTCTAGGGATTCTACAAAAATTATATACTATTATTAAAAATCGCTGTTGTGACGCTGATTTGACCGCCTCAAATAAGGGTTGACCAGTAACTTTATATTCCTCTTATTTTGCCAACCTCTTTTGGCTCAAGAGTCAGAGTTTCTGTATCGGTAAAAAGCATGTTTTATGTAAGTTTCTTCGACTATAATTATCTGACCCACAACATTCTTATAAGAAAGGTTCTTGTAAGTAAAGTTAGCAGGTAATGGTTATAAAATAACTGGCTCTCTTTCTGGAGATTACGAGATCGGAGTCGGGTCGGGTTGAAAGTGGAAAGAGATTCAAGTGTAAGGAAGTGAAGATAGCGCTCAATCCTTTTTTATTCTCAATTATTCTACCTCCTCCGGCACATGAGCGTTCGTAATAAGACTGTCAATCCTATAAAAAAATAATCAAAAAATCGATAAGGAATATAACTAAAGACCTTTCGATGATAATAAAGTCTGAAGGGTGGAATTCGGTAAACTGTTTCGAAAGCAATTTTCAAAACATGCAAATGTAGTTGAATGAATCAAGAAATCGTTAGAAAGGTTTCTAGCATTTATATCTCAATATAGTCTATTCCAAAATTCCTATCTAAAAAAGTAAAGTGAAAAGAGATGGTAGTGTTATGTAAACAACTGGCTCTTACTTGAGGTTGTGAGATACAGGGGTGGCTGAGTTAAAGGTGGAAGAAGAAGCGACTTCAGCAAGGAACCAACGGTTGAACCCTTTATTCGTCTCGATTCTCTTACCTCCTCCGGCTCAAAACTTAGAGTTGGTAATTAAATACAATGAAGCTTGCTTGGGCCTTGGTATATCTCTTATCCCGTGTTACCTTAACCCTCCCGACATCGCTCCAACCCTCGTGGTGCCGTCGACGTCTCGTTCTTCTTGTCAAGGCTCGGTACCACTCCACCCTTATATATACGCACGAAATATCAGAGGAGGGTTTCTATTTAATTCGAGACTTCATTCGATTTACTTTGGAGCATGTGGATTTCGGGTCTTGAACCCGTCAATCCCATGCAAAACTTCTACCATGTTAAAGATAGCAGCGAGGTTTTGCTGTACTGCTCACAGCTTACGTTGTATTTTTTATTGTCTTTTATCATCAGGATGGAGAAAAATTCACCCCCCACCATTCCAGACAGTACTGAATATACGTCAATGGCTACTTCTCAGCAGATAGATCTTTTCCTTCACAGACTAATTCACCTTCAGCCTTTTTTTGCGTTTTCTAAATGAATTTCACTGTTTTTCAACGCTCGGGTAGACCGTCTCAAATATGGGAGATACACATAGGGTGGTATTGGGGTGAGTTTGCGAGGCAAGCAGAAGAGGACTCGGGCACATCAACCACTCTCTTTCAAAGGGGTGACTGCCATTATTGGCAATAACAATATTACACGAGCCCGCCCAAGTCTTAGGGCACTTGCACAGAGGCCTTGTTCCCTCTCTGCCAGGTCTGCCTTACCTGCTTGCTTCGCCACCACAATTTTCCATCCTTCGAAACCGTTCCACTCTCACTTTAGCGTTCTCTCGTTCCGTCTCATCCCCCTGGCACATCATGCTTTCTCTCCATGCCGAAACTCAATTGCCTTCGGAGCGCATCTAGCACATACCGAATCCCACGATGTGAGACTATAGAGGATGCACCGTACACACTTTACACCCTCCTTCAATGATGCCACGACTCGCCGCGATCCTCGAGATGAAATTTCATTTCCCTCGAAGAACCTGTACACACTATACGTATACAAAGACCCTGTGTTGTGATGGTACCATCATCGGGAAAGCTTTTGGCGACCACCCTCATTGAAGGATGGGGGATATAGGTTGCATGCATGCATGCCTCCTTGGCCAAGCGTCGGTTTCCTTGGCTAGCGTAATTGTCCTCGGTAAACGGCAACCTAAAATCCACGCTGCATTTAGGCTGCGTTGTCGATCATAACCGAAGATGGAGGAGATGACGCTTTCTCAGTGTTGAGGGAGTTGGCGAGACACCAGCGAAGGTGCCCGGGACAATGAATCAGACCAGTAGCACCTAGTGAACCGAGTAGTTGTAGCAAGTGGTTGCAGGAACCATTTTACTACAAACCGATCTACCGCATTGGCAATTATAAAATCCATCATGAAATGATAATTTGAACAACGAGAATCACCTTAAAGATTCACAGATGAAGAAAAGTCACCAGGAGACTGATATTGCTAATCTTTGAAAAAACATAAATAAAACATCCGAATCGGATCAACACTGATGCCTGGAGTCATATTGCATGGGGTATTTTCTTACAGAATCATTTACACGATCTGATGGCTGGGTGAATTCATCCAGAAGGAAAGACCATGAACTCTTATCGAATATCCCGGGCCTAGACAGAAGTGTAGGACGGTTTCTGTACCCGACTAAGCCGCCAATATGACGAATAGATTAATCCCAGAGCAAAGATAAACCAACCGATATTTTCACTCAAGATGAGGAAAGCCTTTCATCGTATTCGAAGTGGAGATTTGAATCGCACGTACACTCTTCCAACAATGACATAAAATTCGCGGACGCTGCAGTAATTCCGGGTCCCGTGAAATAAGGATGGAAGTAGAGACGTGGAAATGGGTTTGGGTATAAGAGAAGAAGATTCGCGTGTACCCTCCAGGACTCTAGTGTTATATAGTCGGTGGGATATAGGAACGGGATAAGAGATCGCGGAGGTAGGTTGTGGAGTTGGGTTATTCGGTGGGTGGTCGAGCAGAGAGTTCTGTGGAATGAGGAGACCCCTAGCCGGCGGCAACGCCTAATCTCGTTCTAAAATCTAATTCCGCCAACAATTTCTAAGCCGGTCCATTAAAATTCTAAGCACAGCCGGAGAGAGCAACCGAAGCAGCAACCAGTCGGGAGAGAAAGAGATGGGGTATAAGTGGGAAAGAGACACAAGGGGGGCGAAGAGGTAGAAGGCTAAAGGGGGGTGAGTTCGGGGATATACGGAGGGAATGTGGCGAACCGAGAGCGAAAGAGGGAATACAGGAGACGAAGAGAGAAATCCTAACAGTGCGAGCGGGCTGAGAAGGAGGAGGAGGGGGAGGAGGAGGTGAGGAGGAAATCCAGCGGGGGGAGGCAGCGGAGAGCTTGAGAGTTGCAAAGAGTGAGAGAAAGCATAAGATAAAGAAAGACAGACTAATGGAGCACGAGGGAAAGACAAGGCACGATAAAGATGGAACGATGGAAACGCGGAAAGATGGAAAGAGCTGGTGGGCGCCGGATGTAGTTCACTTCCCCGTGAACCCCTCCCATAACCATTGTCCATCTCTGTCTCAGCGACTCCGTGAGGCTGAAACAATAAGAACGACGCTGTGCTAACCGAGCAAGTGAAAGAGATAGAAAATGAGGTATGAAGGAGAAAGACAGTATAGTCGTTCTCTCTGAGTTTTCTCTCTCTCTCTCTCTCTCTTGCTCTCTTTCACCCCGCACCTTGTCTCCTTCCACCACTTTTCCTTGGTCCGCCTCTTCGAAGCGGCAGCAGCCTTTCCGCAATCCCCCCTTCCACCCCCTTGCAGTACGCCACTACGTTGAGCAACCCTTCCACCCCCGTCGTGCCGGGCGGTAAGAACGCCGTAAAAGCTCACCTCTCGCCGCTCGAGGTTCCATTGGCTGAGCCGTCGCTTGCAACCCCCTTTTCTGTCCTGGCGTTCACCCACCGCCTCCTTTTCTCCATTGCGCTCAAGCATTCCTCGCAACCCCCCAACCATCTCCCTATCACCCCCGCAGGCTGGCAGTGATATCTCGCAAATAGCGAAACGGAACGAGACGTATAAGCATTCAGTACCGCCGCCGCCGGTAAAGGACATTTTCATTGAGCCGTCTTATTGTAGCCAGGCTGGTAAAGTTCTGCTGCTGCGGAGTTGGTATTACTACTTGGCGTTGGCTGCCATCCCACGATGAGCGGGAGGATGGGCTGGTTGTTACGTTCCGACCCGGAAAAAACAACGTGCGCCCGAAGGGATGGAAAAACCGATGGAGCGGGCGCATGAGCAAGTTTCTCCTCCGGAGGAATGTGGTTAACGAATCTTTCGTTCTTGATATACCATCCTTACGTATTCGCGATATTCTTCCCACTTTCGTTGACCAAACATAATCGAAAGTCAACTAAAATTTAGGCGGATTAGGTACAATGTTAACGATGGACCGGTGGATGCAAATTTTTCGACATTTTTTCACGATTGAATGTGCAAATGATCGCAGAGTACCAATCGAAATGTAGCAGCGTTTGAATGGTAACGTCGGTTCAATTAGCTGATGTAACCTGCGATCACCGGGCACTATCCCACATCCCCACGGGACACATAATCCAGGGGTAAAAGGCGATGTCCCCGCGATAATAATTAGGATCATAATTATTGTCGTCACTTTGCAATGGCAGTTTTGAATCCAAAATCTCAGCATGTAGGATCTTGGATATATGGTGGGGTAGAGAAAAGGGTGTACGGGAGCCATAGTTTAGCTCCGGCGCTCTTTAGGCACACAGTTACGTGCCAGCCTGGGCTAAACCCTTATTCCCCTTTGCCTTCCATCCACCAAGAACTGTAGCGGAATAGCGAGTGAGCATGAGACAAGAGAGAAGGGAATGGAAAGCTTGAAAGAGACCAAGTGTAAGAGAAAGGAAAGACTAATAGTAGGGGTTAGAAAATGTCGAGTCGCGGAGACAGGGGGAGTTGGTTTCTCTGCTGCTGTTTGAGTTTGAAATTACGAAGCGAGAGAATTTATATGCCGGTGCCGCCTGTTCTTGCTTGGCAAGAGTGGGCTGTAAGGGAAAGGATGAAAGGGGGATGAAAGCGCTGGTACACTAGAAGTTTCATTTATTTAAGGCATCTTGACGAAAGGAGAAGAACCATCCACCAGCGAGGACTCCGAGGGAAGTTGAGAGATGGACGAGAATGACGACTATGGAGGAAAGGTTTGCGCCTAACTCGACGCCATTTAACGTCACTTTCACTCCCTCTCTTTCATCATGCGGGTATGAAACCGACCACCTCTCTCCTCTCTTCCCCATTCGTGGAGAACTCCTTGTACCTGGTTCTGGTATTTCAACCCTCAATCCCAAAATCGGGAAGTCTTTTTTTAAATATCCTTTTCAGACAGTCCGTTTCGCATCCAACAATAAACATTCTCTTTACTATTTGAATCAAGGTCAATATCAGCCTATCCCAGAACCTTTCTTCCGATAGTCCTTTATCAAGAAGATATTTTAGACTCTAGGATTGAGTTTTTCAAAACCACATAAAAACGACAAATACTCACGACTCTCTCAACCTTTGCTCACACTAAAACTATCTTATTCGCAACCCAAAATGATACGAGCATGCTGCTTACGGAAAAGGGCAGAGAAAGCTTTGTCCGGAAGTTCGGGTGAGCTGTTCACTCATAAAAGACATGAAATCGTGGGTTAGGAGAATCAATGGAGTGGGAGGTGGTATGTGAGTTGGGTCCTGTTTCGCGATTATAATTTAACGACGACGACGCTTCGCGGCAACGAAGCGAAGTTGGCCTTGGAAATCAATGCGAAGACAAAAGCTTGCAACGCCGGCGAGAGAGTACCAGGCACGAAGGGGAGGTGGTTGCCTTTCGGGATGGGAAGAAGCCGCTTTGCCGCGGATAGCTCAGTGGAGGAGGTGTGTATGCTTGTTCGTTGTGTCGTGGCTGTTTTGAGCAGCTTGGAATATAAGGGACTTTTGCGAAGGACCCGGGATATAGATGGTGTAGATGGTTCCAAAGGATATGACGGGAGGATGAAAGGCAAGGGTGGTCGCCAACGCCAAAGGCGAGAGAATCAGTAGGGAGCGTCGTAAGTATCCTGGATAATGCTTGAATTCCCCTTTCACCCTCTTCCTCTCCTTTTCATCCTTATTCTCTGTCACTACTACACACGATTTTCATATGAGTCAGTCAGTATTTGCCTCTGGGAATAATACGCTCAGATAACAGACAACCCCTCCCTTAGCATCGTCATGGTGTAAGAGGTTCTTGATTTTTGCGCATTCAACCTTACGTCTTAGGGAAAAGCGACGGGTTCGTCTGAATCTCGATCTCAACCTTTTGATTCGTTCACCTTTTCTCGGTCTGGGAGTTCTTGGTATTCGTATTAGTGTCAAAATGATGATGGAATCCATTTACAAGGACCCCAACAATTTTGAGGGCCTGAGCAAGTGCACCTTTGCTGTCCCTCCGACCAAAGACCATTTGGAAAAGGGACGAAAATACAGAACGACATTTCCTGACTGGTTTTCACCGGAGATGGCTCCAGTCCAGCAAGGAGTCGTAAAAAAATGGTCAATGGGATACCGAAGCCTAACTACCCTCTGGGCTACTCTGGACTCACCCTCACTGCCGCAATCCGGTCGACGGAAAGAGAAACACCGCGATGGGAAAGAGAGTCGTGTCCCACCAGCGTTACTCCGACTGAACGGGTGTATGGACTGTATACATATACCAGCGGGAGAAGGGAGTGAATCCGGCATTTGTGGTCCGGGTATTAAGAAATCTCTGTGGACGTTTGGCGGTCAGCCAACCGAATTCCCGGCGAATTAAAATACCGTTGACGCGAAAACGCGTGGGCATCTGGGACGCGTATCTATCCTGCTAATGCCATTATGGATGTACGTACACACAAAGTAGCCTCTCAACTTATTCTGACCTTTAAATTTTATCGGTCATATACACGAATATTGGATGAGGAATAATGACTTTAAGAAGTATCGGACAAAGTATTCAAATTTAAATAGAGGAATATTACGCCAGGCTAAAATCCAAATCTCAGTAAAAAAATATATTCATTTAGGATGAATTTAAATTTCTATTCAATTTCGGAGGAATTTTCATTTCAAATGTATTAGGAAGAAAAAGAAATAATCAAAGAGGGGTGCACTTAAGGCAGTTTTATGAAAGATGGGTATTGCTGATTTTTTTGACGAAATCATGACATGGTCACCATAACAAAAGCGAAAAACCACATTTTTACAAATTTCCATTTGGATAACCGTAACTATACATCCTTATACATATGTTTGGTATTTCGAAAAGTATTTCTGTATTATGAGCATCCGACGAAAGCAAAAAATCGAAAATTTGAACAATTCCAACTAAACGGAGAGGAATGAGAATAATAAAAAACTGGCATACGTGATAAATTACTGTATTTTTCAGTAGGAAGGAAAACAAGCAAAAGTTCGAATAGTACTGCGATAATGCAGTATTTTTAAATTTCGCTCAAAGTAAAAATTAAGTTTCGTTAAAAATTAAGTGATTAGTATGAGTACAATAGTATTATTGAGTTTACAAAAAATTGATTGTTTCGTTTCCTCTGGCCTCCGTCCATTGCCGCTCTCTCTATCTCGCTTTCTCTCTCTCTCTCTCTCTCTCTCCCTCTCTCTCTTTCTCTCTTAAGATCGATTTTAAGTTCAAACTGAAATTTGGTTTGATGTTTGATCTTAAGATCTATCTTGAGCTTGAACTTAAGTTCGATTGAACTTCTTTCATCGCCTCCCTGGACGATGTTTTGTTTCTGCGCTCATCTATTGATATAAAGTTTTAACAATGGATGTCAAAATAATTAAGTTACATCGAATTTAAGTTCACGATCAAGATGGATCTTAAGATCAAACTTCAAACCAAATTTAAGTTTGAACTTTAGATCGATCTGAAGTTTGCACTAAAGTTAGAATTTAAGCATGAACTTATAATAACACTTAAGTTCAAACTTAAGATTTATCTCTAATTAGAATTTAAATTTGATGGGAAGTTGAAACTTGAAATCGAACTTAAGTTCCAATTTAAGATTAATCTGAAGTTTAAACTAAAGTGTTATTTTAAGTTCATACCTGAGTTCAAACTTTAGCGCGAACTTCAGATCGATCTTAAGTTCAATCTTAAACTTGGTTTGAAGTTCGATCTTAAAATCCACCTTGAGTTTGAACTTAAGTTCGCTTTGCATTTATTATCACATTTGTTCGTAATCGTATACAGAAATTATGTAAGGTAGAAAAAAATTCGTTCGTAAACTTTTGAGTTCCAAGTGTACATGGACGGAAATAGCAGTTTTTTCTTTAAAAATTGTGTTTTTTTTGCGAAATTGTAAACTCAATGGTGTCTGATCGGATTGATACTTTATGAGACATTTGCTTACGATCATATGCAGACATTGTGTGAGTTAGAGAAAAATTCGTCTGTGAACTTCGGAGATCCAAGTCCATATGGACAGAAATAGCTGTTTTTTCGTTGAAAATTGTGTTTCCTTTGCAAAAATTGTAAGCTCAATAGTGTCCGATTGGATTCATACCTCGTCAGATATTTGTTTACTATCATATACACATATTGTGTGAGTGAGAGAAAAATTCGTTCGTGAAATTCCAAGTTTCAACTACATATGGTCATAAAACGTATTTTTTTGCTTCAAAATGGCTATTTTTTACAAAAATCTTTATTTTGCAGTGTCCGTTTGGGTTTAAACTCCTTGGGCATAGAGATTACGACCATATGCAACTACCCTCTAAAGGAAATTGAATTCCTTACAGCGGTTTCTGAGAGCTGGGTCTGGACGGACATTCGACGCAGATTTCGCGGCAATTGCAATAGGCACATTCTGTCATGAATGCGTGAGTGTTTAAAAACGAACAATAGGACTGCTTGTGCAGTTGAAGGGCACAGACAACCCCATTATTTATTTTTCTCTTCCCTTATCTTATTCCTAAGAAAAATGTATTAACGTTTCGAGCCCGTGTCTCTCACACTTACAAACGTAGGAGGGTGTCACACATTGAAGGTTTAGGTATTTCGCAAGGAATATGGGCTTCACATATTTTTGACGGTCATTTGTAGACCAACAAGCTCGGAGGATGCATTTTGCCTGTGTATTTCTGGGATGAGACAGTGGGAGATGGAATTGACGGTGGGGATAACTGCGATGCGGCTTCGGGTGATGCTGAGAAGCGTTTGCGAATCGTGCACAAAGTCGTAGCTCGCGGCCCTTTCATTTGTAAACGAAATTACAGAATAAGGCCGTGGGTGAATTTGGGGGGAGGGGGAGGGAGGAGGCGAGGTACGAGCTGATGGTACCGGGAATGGCAGCAGTGACTCCGAGGTACCGGGGACTCCCTAATCACGCGGGACTATATACTGATGGTGATGGCAAGGCTATGCTGTGCTGGAACAAGGACGAGAAAACTCGCTGCTACTCCAGCTGTTGTAGCTTAAGAGAGAGAGAGATGGAGAGAGCACACGGCTCAAAGGAAATTAAGGAGCATTCACTCTACCAGAAGCTCTCTCGGAGAAATATCGTCGTTGATGCAAATATGGAGAAAGTGGAACGGAGAATTGAAGACAAAGATGAGAAAAATTTTCCTGGATGATTCTTGAAAATTTTATTACTTTTTATCATGTGTTTTGTTTTTTCGTTTTCAAGTCTGCCGAAGCAAGTTCCTGCATCAAATTACATGAAGATTAGTGTGAGAGGTTGCCAGGCTCCATTTTAGACAGTGACATCCTTTCTAATATTATAGTGAACGAACTGGAATCGATTTTTTTCCAAACATACCAGCCATGGTATTCATACCTCATGGATAACAATAATTAGTTATTTTGATATTAGCAAGAATGTTCTTATTTTTAACTGCATACTAAGGCCTGAATTTCAAGTTCGTAAGTTCCAATTGAAGTATTATTATAAGTCCATACTTAAGTTTAGTGCGAACTTCCGATCGATCTTAAGTTGAAACTTAAATTTGGTTCGAAGTTTGATCTTAAGATGTATCTTGAGTTTGAATTTATTTTTTATCGAACTTCTTTCATCGCCTCCCTTGACCATGTTTTTGACAATAGTTGTCATAATAATTAAGTTCGATCAAACTTAAGTTTAAGATCCATCTCGAGTTCACTCTAAAGTTTGAACTTAAGTTTGATCATCAAATAGATCTTAAAATAGATCTTAAGATTTTAAAATTCAGGCCTAAGAATTTTAAGAATCGCCCGAATTTTAAATCAGAAGTTCTATCTGAGATCGACCTTAAGTTCAAACTTAAATTTGGTTTGAAGTTTGAACTTAAGATCTATCGTGAGCTTAAACTTAAGTTCGATCGAACTTCTTTCATCGTCTCCCTCGACCGTGTTTTTGACATTAGTGACTCACGATAGATTTTAAGTTCAAAATTCAAACCAAATTTAAGTTTGAACAAAAGATCGATCTGGAGTTTGCATTCAAGTTTGAACTCAAGTATAAAATTATGACACTTAAGTTCAAACTTAAACCTGGTTTGATCTTAAGTATAAACTTATAATGACACTTTAGTTCAAACTTAAACCTGGTTTGATCTTAAGATTTATCTTGAGCTCAAACGTAAGTTCGATCAAACTTAATTGGTTTGACTGCTAATGTCAAAACTTTATATCAATATATGAGCGCAAGAACAAAACACGGTCGAGGGAGATGGTGAAAGTACGATCGAACTTAAGTTTAAGCTCAAGATGAATTTCAAGATCAACCTTCGAACCAAGTTTAAATTTGAACTTAAGATCGATCCGAAGTTCACACTAAAGTTCGAACTTGAGAATGAACTTATAATGACACTTAAGTTCAAACTTAAGATCGCACACAACAATAATACGTCCCAAGTACGTCTTTCAGACATCACGTCAATTGTCCCGTGATGGTAATAGGATTCCCATGGGCTCCAAAGTATCTGAAGTGATTACTAGAATGGGATCGTCCCATTGTCGTCCCGGGATGTCTTCGGTACGTCTCTTGGACTGCAAACACAGCAGAGTGGAGATATCGATAAGATATTATCGAGACTTCTTAAAGACGTCACCAAGATATTCCAGAATTATTTGACATAGCAATAATATGTCCCAAGTACGTCTTTCGGACATCACGTCACTTGTCCCGTGATGGTAATGGGATTCCCATGGGCTCTGAAATGTCCGCAGTGATTACCGCAATGGGATGGTCCCACTGCTGTCCCGGGATGTCTTTGGGATGTCTTCGTGATGTCTCTTGGACTGCCAACACAGCAGTGGATAATAATTTTTTATTTCGATTTGATGTTTTTAAATTAATTAATTAAATTTCAATAAAATGGGTATAGTACAGACGGAGTCAGCAAGTACTCCTCGTAATATGGCCTCTTGTGAGGTCTGACTCCTGTCGGTGTCGAATTGATATCCGTGTTCACATTCGGCTATATAAGCATACTATTCGCATAATCTGTATGTGAATAAGTGGCTGACATCCTACAGACATCTCTAAGAGAGTCCGCTTGGATCGTTTACACACGGTTACAGCAAGATATCCCCAAGACATCGTATATTGATCTCGAGTAGAATAATGTCTTACCGGTACCTCCCAGAGACATCTAGAAGAGTGCGCTGCGATCGTCTACACGAGGTTAGGCCAGCATATCCTAAAGATATCCTATATTTATCTCGAGCAGAATAATATCTTACCGGTATCTCCTAGAGACATCTATAAGAGAGTGCGCTGGTATTGTCTAAGCACTGTTTCGACAGGGTATCCTCAAGACATCTTACATTAATCTCCAGTAGCCCAATGTCCTTCTAGTACCTCCCACAGACATCTACAAGATAGTGCGGTACAATCATCTACACACGGTGACAACAGGATATTCACAAGACATCCCATATTAATCTTGGGTAGAACAATGTTCTACCGGTACTTCCCAGAGACATCGACAACATAGTGCGGTACGATCGTCTACACACGGTGACGGCAGGATATCCTCAAGACATCCTATATTAATCTCGGGTAGAACAACGTCCTACCAGTACATCCCAAAGACGTCTATAAGAGAGTGCGTTGGGATCGTTTAATTACGGTTGTGACAGGATATTCTCAAGACATCCTATATTAATCTCGGGTAGAACAACGTCCTACCAGTACATCCCAAAGACGTCTATAAGAGAGTGCGTTGGGATCGTTTAATTACGGTTGTGACAGGATATTCTCAAGACATCCTATATTAATCCCGGGTAAAATAATATCTTACTGGTTCCTCTCATAGACGTTCATAAGACCTACTATTTTGGCAGGACACGAATGGGGCTGTCTCAGGATGATCCCGGGATCAATTTTGCTGTGTGGGATTAATCTTAAATTGGAACTTAAGTTCTATCTTAAGTTCCAGCTTGAGTTCAATGGAAAATTGGAGCTCAAATTTTAACTTGAGATTGATCTTAAGATAGAACTTATGACTTAAAAATCGGGCTTAAATCTCTCTTGGCGAGAACCTTTGGAATCCACTAGAAAATATTTTTGGATTTAAACAACAACTTTGAAAAATCAACGCGTTGTTTTGCATGTTTTGTTTTCATCAATTCACACGCAGTCTTTTTGAAAAATGTAGTTAGAATTTTGTACTTGAAAAAGTTTTTAAACATATTCATTTTGTTTAATAAATTTATTTTTATTTATTTATAATATTTAATAAATTCATTTTCCTTCAATCGTTGAATATTTTCCACGATATCAAAATGATTTAAAAATATTATACAAATTTTCCCCATTAAAGCATTCCAAAAACTGCACATGCTAAATATGTTTTTGTTTATCTTCTGTTGTCGTATCTTTCATTCATGCAGAGATCTGATTGAGAATACGATTTTTCATTGTTTAATTGTTGTAAAGCTTGAGAGAATGTTTGTTGTGGGCGTTTTCAAGATACATTTTCTTGCTGCGACGCTGTTCGCTGAAAGAACTGGCGCATGACGGGGCATCGTCCTTTTTCCACCCTTTATATTTCGCGCTGAAGCCCATGGGGTGAATCTCTGGTAAGACGGCGCGGGGGTGGCAAGCATGGCCGCTTGCTCACGCGGGACTCCGCCCTCGAAAACGAGACGACGGCTGAGACAAAGTGTAAGCGAGATGAAACTTGCGAAGCCCAACACCTTCGGCACTTTCCGAGCGTCGTGTATTATTTTTTATTTTTTTAAATTGTCATAAAGACAAAAAATAAAATCAAAAAATAAAATTGAAAACAAATTTAAAAAAAAATTTGTTTTAAACCAAACGGTTTTTTTTAATATTTTTTTGTGGACATTATTTTTTAGACATTTTTTTCCTCAATATTTTGACTGCACTTTTTTGAGACATACGAGAAATATGAAATGGTTGACAGACTGTTTTTTCAGCGGATCATTTCGTCAAATCTCTCTCGTTAAAAAAAAACTATTAAGAAAAAAAATAGAAAAAACAAAATGGGTTTTTTCGAACGATAAGAATAAAATGATTGACAGACTTTTTCAACGGATCATTTCATCAAATCTCTCTCGTTATCCTGGCTCAATTATTTTTATCCCCTATTGGGATGATTCATTTTTTACCTTTGGATATATTTTAGGGCAAAAGAAAACGAACGATTCAATTTTTTCATTCACATAACCACACACTCAGCAAAATACTATTTTGAAAAATAATTACACTCAATTTCCATCGATGCACTGATAATGACAACCATGAAATTGTTCACGAAGCAAACACGTCGAGATGAAATTGTAAACTGACTGTAATCTGACTGACCCCACTTCTTCTTAGCTACGAAGAGAAACGTATGAGTGGGATTGGTAAAAAAAAAATTTACACGAGTTCCCCTCCCTCGTACGAGCTGACCACCCCATTGCAAGTGACCGATACAATGTGGGAAAGAAAACCAGTTTGTCGTTCGAAACATAGATCGAGAAAAAGAGAGCGTGAGAGAGAGAGGGGGAGGGGGAGGGTGTGAGTCGTTGAGCAACGCAATTGGGGTGCCAAAGAGGGATACGAAGGGAAGGAAGATCCGGAATAATGGCCACAGGTCATCTCGCGATCGCTTGGACACTCGAGACCTGAAAAAAGGGGGAAACGAGGAATATCGGAGCGGGGATAAGGAATCGTGTATACGAACAACCGAGGAACACGAAGATGAGGACGAGGTGAAGAAAAAAATAATAATACGAGGGCGCGAGACGAAAAACCTGTTCCGGGTCAGTTTGAGGGACTCGAGTGACCTGAATAAGGGTCAGGCATATAGATACACGCAGGCTGCAACGTTTTCACCGCAAAAACCCTTTGGCTATACGCGACCCTTCGGACTGTGGGAAAAAAGTAACTTATAGCACAAGTTTGACCCAAAAAAATGCTTACGGTTCTTCGTGATAATATTACGCCATTCCTATATATTTGATTGATTTTTTCGATTTAACACTATTTTTGTGTGTTCTTATCACACTGCATTTTTATGCGGTTTTTTTGACTGCAGGCTAAGTTTATTGTAGACTTTTTTTAATGAAATGTAAATTATAGTTGATTAAAAATTTATGCGATTTTGGGAATATGATTTTGACAACATTGAGGCCAATGATTGGCAGTTAATAAAAATTGAGGCCAATGATTGGTAGTTAATAAAATATATACTGTCGTTAACGACATTGCAAAGATTCTGCAGGATTTTTATTTATTTGTTTGTATGGAGTAACAATTCATATAATAAGTTCCTTTTAATTCAAATGCGAACATTTTAAATACGAAAATTTACATATTTGAAGTTGATGACAGGACATTGAGAAATAAAATTTTTTGTATGTCTGGATACTTTAGAATATATGTAGGTCTTTTTTATAAAAGAAGCTTCGTTTTTGAATTATTTATTTTTATTTGTTGTGGTTAGTATTATTAATGTTGTTGTTGTGGTTGTTGTTGTTGTTGTTGTTGTTGTTGTTGATGTCGTTGTTGTTGTTGTTGTTGTTGTTGTCGTTGTTGTTGGTGTTGTTGTTGTTGTTGTTGTTGTTGTTGTTGTTATTCAGTATACTTAAGCCCGAATTTTAAGATCTCAAGTGTGAACTTAAAGTGTGATTATAAGTTCATTCTTAAGTTCAAACTTTGGTGCGAAGTTCAGATCGATCTTGAGTTCAAACTTAAATTTCGTTCCAAGTTCGATGCTAAGATGTATCTTGAGCTTGATCTAAGTTCGACCGAACTTAATTATTTTGACAACTAATACCAAAAAACCCGTTCGAGGAAGGCGATGAAAGAAGTTTGATCAAAGTTGAAGCTCAAGATGGATCTTAAGATCAAACTTCATACCAAGTTTAAGTTTGAACTTAAGATCAATCTGGAGTTCACACTAATGTTTGAACTTAAATATGAACTTAAGTTCGATCTTAAGTTCCAGCTTGAGTTCAATGGAAAGTTTGGTCTTAAGTTTGATCTTAAGATCGATTCTAAGACAGATCTTAAGATTTTGAAATTCGGGCCTTAGAACGTACCAAAATGATAATAAACACATAGATTTGGAATAAGTATTGCTATTTGTATGTCTCATAATCTCAAAAAATCAAATCAGCTACATCTCAAAAGAGGTTTCAGCTATCGAGCTAAAATTGTTCATACGAGTACCCCTTCTTCATTCACAGAACCATTCAGAGAAATATCTGAAGGAACGCAAATTCAAAGAGATGAAAGAAAATTTTGAAATCAGGAAATGATCCCACTGGCTTTAGAAAATGTTGCCAAAAGGGACTCGACAGATTGTATGAAATTTTGAATTTTTTGAAGAAATTGCGTTGCTTTTGAAAATTTTATAATATTGGACTGAAAAAAACATTACACATTACACAATTAATTACAATACATTAGAGTAAAAGGATCGTTAATAAGATTTTTGAGAAAATCAATGTCGATGAATTTGAATTTGACATACAGTGGTCAAAAAATATTGTAAGCTAAAATTTGTGCATTACTTACTTATAATAATTTTTGCGTCTTTGTAAGAGCTTCTCCAATGAGGCAGCAAAGATTGCGTGAATCGGCACAATTTTTTTTTCCACATGCCCCAATGAAATGGAACATCTTCTGACATCTTCTGACATAGATGCAACGTTGAATATTTTATCACAAAATGTCGTATTTCGATTGTAGACTTTAAGGGGACCGCGTCAGCGTAAAAAACGCTGATTTATGAACATAAATATAAATGTTCGTTGAATACGTGTAAATCTGACCGATGTTCCTTTTTCGACGCTAGTTGGAGCCCTTAAGGTGCAGCTGTTCTCTCAAAAATCAATTTTCGAGTTTCCCTGGGCTGTGCACGATCCTGACTATACCACTTGACGGATCTTATCCTACGACGCCTTATTTTCTTCGTTACACTTTTCCTGACTGCTTAGGTGCGGCACTTTTTTGTTTAGGTCCTCATTACAGAGTCAAAGGCCACTTTTTGAACTTTTGAAACAAAACATCGGTCAAAAATCCAAAAAGTGCCGTGTAACTTCACAATCAGGACCTAAAAAAAATGTGACAAACTTAAGGGCGGGGTAAAGTTAAAGGGCGGCGAAAAAAGGCATGTTTTTAAGATTTTTTTTTTGCGCAACGGATAGTGTTCGTTTATTGAAAAATTTACATATAATAAAGTAACATTTGAACAACATTCTCCTAAATTTGCATTGCAAAATATTCAAAATTGAGCGAGTGAAAATTAAACCCCGGAGGCGCCTCGAAAAAAAGTTGGTTTGCGGTGCACACCATAACTCGCAACAGATTCATCTGAAACGAAAAAATCAAAATTCATTTGTTAGAGGAGATGTTTCTCGAGGTAATGACAGGAGGATTTTTTTTCGATTTTTCGATTTTACGTAGCACTTGGGAGCCAAAAACCCGATTTTCGCTAAAAAAAATCAGCTAATTTGTTGTTGGAAAATTAGTAATTATTAAAAAAAAAAAGCGCTCGACAATACCTGGTGAATTATGTGAAGAAGTACTGTGCAAAATTTCAAAGCGATTGGTCCAATAGATTTTGAGTTATCGTGCACACGGACTTCAAATATGACAAGTCTCAGAAAAACGGTTTGAAAAACGCAGAAGAGTTTGGTCGCTTAGCGCTCATTGCACATAAGTTTGAGAACACTTCTCGATTGCATAAAAATCTGAGAAAATTCATGCATATTAAAGGTACTCAAAAGATTAATTCTGCATAATAATAATTCCAAAATGTTATTAACAAAATGATGAAAAAACAATAGTGCGCCGCGCAGCTGCCGCCCAGGTATAAAACCCGGCATGGAGCAATCGACGCTCAAATACTCATAACTTCGTCAAT
Organism: Alloplasta piceator; assembly: GCA_946863875.1. NCBI lineage: Eukaryota > Metazoa > Arthropoda > Insecta > Hymenoptera > Ichneumonidae > Alloplasta > Alloplasta piceator. The sequence continues at coordinate 18,342,485 of OX333075.1, forward strand.
TTTACTCCGATCGACTTGAAATTTTAACAAAATATTCTTGAGATATTATGCATTCATTAAAAAAAAATTTTAAAAATGAAAAATTTTTTTTTAATACTTTACCCCGCCCTTAAGCAGTCCGGAAAAGTGTTAAGACGAAAATGATTCGTCGTGGGGTAAGATTCGTCAAGCGGTTCGGTCAGGATCGTGCACAGCGTAGTGAAACTCAAAAATTGATTTATGAGAAAACTGCTGTACGTTAAAGGTTCCCACTAGCGTAAAAAATTTCTCCATTTGATACGTCAAATGATGGGCCATTGGTCAGGTTGACACGTATTCAACAAACATCTATATTTATGTTAAAAAATCGGCGTTTTGACGCCATCTCGACCCTCTTAAGAGAAATAGAAAAACGTAATTCAAATGCAAAAGATGAAAATTTGAAGTCTACCAGTTTATGCTGGTAAGCGAGGGGTGTTTTTATCGCAATAGCTGGACAAGAAATACCGGATTTTTTTCGGCGATCGCAGCTTTCCAACCAGTTTTGTTGTATTATGGCAAAAGCTGGCACACAGCGTTGTAAGAATGAAGATGGGCGAGTGTGTCGTAGGATTTGTTGGGTCCAAAAAAACTCGCGTTTGTAACGTCCAGTTAGACCAGTTTCGAGAATATATATCTCGAGACAGGACAATGTCCAGCATATTCCATGGGGGGATTCGGGCTTCCCTGGGCCATGCTTTGGTGCATAATACACCATATATATAAGTATATATATATGCACGAAGTTTAAGCGTGCGTTCGCGTATAGTTGAAGTAACACAATCGTGGAAGCGGCAGATGGGAATCTCTCAAAGCAGCTCCAAAGTCCATCGCGCATTTACGTTTTTGGGTCCCGCATTCGTACATTGCGGTAACGCAATACGAAACATTTTTATTTATTTTCATTGAAATATCCTGTGATGGCTTTGAAGGAACTTCAATTTATCTCAGCGAAAAAACTTAGGGGAAGATTTTTTCTTCAAGATATGAGGACCGAAACAGATGAAGAGAAATTTAGGAGCCATGTGTAAATTTCCAATTAACCCCATGTTCATTATTTTTAAAAAATGTTAAATTCTTTCAAAATCCGAAGATTTTCTAAATTTAATATACACTGTCACGTAGTGAATTTATAATTGAAAAATTAACTTTTGATAATTTCTTTTTTATTTTCAAATTTTGTCGAAACTGAATCCATTAGCAATTTTCACAAGGTCAATGTTAATGTTTGTCACTGAATACATTTGTGTATAAGAATTAGATCAATAACTTCTAAATTACAATAAAAACGCACTTAAGAATAATTTTTTGAAGGTTCAACATTTTCTCAATGATGAAGATTTAAAGCAATTTTCTGAAATTCAATTCCAATCGTCCTCATAATGAAAAAAGTTTGACATGTGACATTTCTTTCTTTCCTCAGATTTTTCATTTTATCGGGATTGTGGAAGGTTTATTTTTCAGATTTTTTTTTGAATAACGGGCCATATTTAAACCCAAGCCCAAGTCCCATAAATTCGTATATTAATAATAATAAACGAAAGAATGAAGGAAAGAGAAGAAACGTTATGGTAATTGGAAATTTGTCCACAGTTTCCTCATTTGACTTTCTCATAGTAGAGTTTTGTTTTCATAACAACATTTTTCGGGTCAACTTTTCCATTTGGGCTGAATTTTTACACGGAAGTAGATAAGTATGTCAATCCTTTTTGTGTGCAGTGGATTCAACCGCTGATTTGAATTTTTTTGTTCTTTTTATTTTTTCAAAAATCTTTGATGCTTCAGCTTTCACAATTTTTGAGCTATCAAGTTGATTTTTTAAATCCTGATAGACTATCATTAAGTGATGTGTTCTATGAAATTTTCAAAAAAAAAACAATTGAAGCGTGTGGATTTCATATAATTGGGAAATTTTTATGAATAAAATATTTTGGGCCCTTGAACTGTCACAAATTGGTCACTGAGAAGCTCAATTTTTTTGCACTAATGCGCGACTTGACAAAAAGATTTGAATTAAACTTAGTAAAAATTGATTGAGTGGTGAAATTAAAGAAAAAACAATCGAATTTTCAAAAAATTTGCAATTATATTAACTGCTGCAAATTTGAATTTATCGGGTTTTAATTTTTTTTTCATGCAAAGCATTAATTATTTATACGGTTTGGGTTAAATTTGGAAAAAAACATTCGGAGTCAGTTCACGAAATTTTTGAAAATTTTATATATTCAAAATATATGGCATCCCAGATCACGTTTATGAAGTGATCGAACGATGCGCTACACTGCTTTACGATTTTCCTATCGAAAATAGTTTCTCTATGAGGAAGTTTCGCAATTATGAAACTTTCCTCCTTATGAAGGAAGTTTTGTGGATAGGACAAAAAATGGAGCAATCTTTAAATTTTAATTTTCAAGTTTTGTTTCTATGGATCGTTAAGTCCTCATTATGAACATTTGCTTCAGCTCGTCATTAGTGAGCTGTTCAATAACCGTTCTTCAATGGAGTGAGCTTTGCGAAGGTAAAGAGAAATTTAGTAGCCATGTGCAAATTTTTAATTTACCCCATTTTCCCATTACTTTTCGAAAATTTTGAATTCTCACAAAATCCGAGGTTTTTCTGAATTCAATATAAAATGTCGTGTAGTCAATTTATAATTGAAAAATTAACTTCGATAGCAACGAAGCTATGAAAGTTAGATGGTTTACAATCATTTTTTTTTTAATTTGATTGAAACTGAAAGCTTCAGCAATTTTCACAAATTCAATGTTGATTTTTATCACTTAATATATTTGTGCGAAAAAATTAGATCAATTACTTCAAAATTACAACAGAAAAAAACGCGCTTATAAATATTTTTTGAACTTTTAACATTCTCACAAAACTGAAGATTTAAAGCATTTTTTTGAAATTCAATTCCAATCGTCCTCATCATTATGTGTATCTGTACGAAAATGTTTAGCTTGATAACTCCAAAATTATTAAATATAGAGCAACACTTCTGTTATCTTGCAATTTCGATCAAATTTGCACTGAGTAAAAACATATGGTCTACTTAAGTGCCAAACTTCGACTCGATCGTCTAATATGTTTTTCCGATACAGCTATTTGAATTTTTCGAGGCAAGTATATGGGGCATTGCAAGTGAAATCGAGGGGTCAGGCGAAATCTTTTATTGAAAAAAAAGATTTTTCTCATTTATTTTGGAAAATTTGAAAAATATCAAAGTTTTTCAGGACATGTTTAATTTTTTGTTTCACTCCTGTAAGGAATATTAAGAATTTTTATTTTTTTATTTTAGAAACTAAAAAAAAAATTATGAAAAAAATGAGGCAACCGCATCCCACTTTCTAATCATGATGGATATTACTTATTTATGACCCAGAATCTGTGAAAAAAATTGCAGATTTTCTAAAATGGTGTTTTTTTCAGTTATCCCTTTTTCACACAACAACGGTCGTCGCGCTACCTGAAGGAGTGGCAAGAAAATTCTTTGAAATAATTAGTTTTTTTTTAAGTCGAATCGATGTGAAAAAAAGTTATGCAAGGATCTGATGACCTGAGGGAAATGACTCTTCGATTTCACTTGGAATGCCCCATATACATACACACGTTTGGAACTTTTCAAACAGAAAGGCGTTATAATCTCGAAAAAAAAGTTCACAAAAACAAAGCTTTTTTTATGAGAAAGCAGAATGGATCGTCTTCTTCGAGACCTAACTAAGAGGGGTCTGCCAAAAAAATTGGTTGAAGGCTGGAGGGGTTCCCATACAGAAAGTTTGGACGCCCTCTCTTCTTTTCTTTAAACGCCGCATTAGCGAAAGACTGGTCAAGCTCCAGCGACAACAATGTCACTCGTGTGCGGTCAGTTGGCCATTAATAAGCAATTATTCGTCGCCTCATTAGGCAACACATTGGACGCGTAAGATTGCGTCTAACAAAGGCGAGCAGCCACCTTTCGGTCCCTGGGCCACGAAAAAGTGAAGGGAGGTGGATTGTCACAAAGAAATTTTGTCGCGAGAAAGAACGAGCGAGATACAGGGCAGCGGAATCAATAGAGTGAGAGAATAATGATGATGATGATGATGATGATGATGAAAAAAGTCAGAAGAACATTGACCAGAATCACAGTGATACGCGGTCGGGGTGCTTAATTTTTACGCACATTCATAGACGCACGAGAAAGACTCGACGTCATGTAAATTCGTTCAATGAAACTCGCCATTAGAAATCCAATTGCCCGAGGCTCCTGACTGCTATGCGCCATGATCCACCCCTTGAATCCATAGTGTCCGGTCAGTCTGCTGGACAGTGGTCACTCCGACCCCCTTTCACCTTATCCTCCTTGTTGCACTCGGGGTCACTCGGTTTTGACGCGTCGAACCCAGAGACGGAGAGCTACAATGAGCCAGCAGTCCGATACTCAACCCTCTGGGCTTTCACTGCCATTAACCCAGTCCGAAAGTTCAAGCTGACCACGTGGCCAACGTTATTGATCCGCATTGATCAGTCTATCCGCGCGATCCAGAATAACATCCCGTGCAGAAATTTGTTGGGGTATCCCAGTTTCCAGTAAAATTCCGATTGAAATTTTTTAGGAATGCCCTAAAAGGGAAGTCCTTGCTAGATCCCAGGTGGGTCCCTGGTGGTGTCCTTATTAACGCTAATCGGCAATCTGAAAATTCATATTTCGATTAAACCTCGATCAGGATTTGTTAGGGCAACCTTGAAATGAGTCTTTCTGTGCAAAAAGTTGTTGGGCTCTTCCAGTTTCCTGTAAAATGTCGATCAAGATTTCTTAGGGTTACCCTAAAAAGGGAGTCCATGCTGGATGCCTGGTTGGCCCCAGGTTGATTCCTTATTGTAACGCTAAACAATCACCAATATTTTAAATAATGAGAATTCAATTTTGTAACATTTGCATTAATTTCAATAATGTAAAGCAAGATTAAGGGGAGACTGACAGCGTCAAAATGCCGATTTTTTAACATCAATATAAATATTCATGGCATATTTGTGGAAATTTCACGGATAGTCTCCAATTTGATGTATCAAATGTAGCAACTTTTGACGCTGGTTAGAACCCTTACGGTGCAGCGGTTCTCTCATAAATCAATTTTTAATTTTCACACGCTGCGCGCAGTTCTGACCAAACCACTTGACGGATCTTATCCTACGACGTCTCATTTTATTTGTAAAACTTTTGCGGACGCTTGAGCGCGGCACATTTTTTTTTTTTGAATCCTTTGTTCATATTTATTTTTGTAATTATTTTTAATATTTACAAGTATTTTTACACCAAAAATGCTATATAAATTTATTATAATATAACCTCCAATCCATTGACAGTTTGGAGGTTATATTGTACATATAAGGCACGGGATTGAATTCACTTACTGGAAAAAGTGTAAATAAATATGAAAATCAATTTGATTATTAATAAAGATGACGAATACCATTGTCTTTACATATAATTGAGTATAATAAACATATGAACTGACGTACCACTAACCACTGTGAAACTGCTCGTGTAGTTTGTCGAGATCGAAAAAGCACTTTCATGTCATTTCTCGATCGGTTTAGATATTTTATATTGCTTTTGAACAAATAAATAAACACTCGATAAAAATAAGTGAGTACAATAAAAAAATGATAAACCACGCGCGAACGTTTGTTTTCTATTACAGTAGCAACAGTTTAGCATTTGCTAGTAACAAAAATTTACTAGTAAAATTTACTAGTAAATTTACTAGTAAAATTTACTAGTAAATTTACGAGGGACTTTCTGAACACTTTCTGATCACTTGCGACAATTTTTTTGTTTGGCCCGTAGTCACTTCTTTCAAGCGTTTTGATTGGTCCGCAGAGTTATAAGCGCGCAGAGCTCACTTATCAGCTGCAAAGCTCAATGTCGCAATCGCGCGATATTCAAATTTCAATTCAACAGTAGAATAATTATTTTTTTACCAACTTCTTTTTCGTATTGATTCTACTTCAAAAACAGCCTTATTTTTTTACAGAATTATTTTATCACTCCTTTAAGTGGCGCGATGATCGTTTGTGTGTAAAAAAGGAATAACTGGAAAAACACCATTTTTTAAATTCTGCCATTTTTTCCACAGATTTTGAATTATAAATAAGTAACATCTATCATGATAAGAATGTGGGATGTGGCTGCCTCATATTTTTTCAAATAATTTTTTTATTTTTAGTTTCTAAAATAAAATAAAAAAATTATTTCCTAACATTCCTTATAGAAGTAAAAAATAAAATAAAAATAAAACATATCCTGAAAATTTTTGATATTTTGCATAGTTTTCAAAATAATTGACAATATTTCTTTTCAATGGAAGATTTTTCTCACTTACTATGGAAAATTTGCAAAATATCGAAATTTTTCAAGACATGTTTTATTTTTATCTATTTTTTTTCACTTTCATAAGGAATATTAGAATTTTTTATTTTTATTTTAAAAACAAGAAAAAATTCTAAAAAAAATATAAGGCAGCCGCATCCTACTTTCTAAACATGATTTCGATTACTTATTTACGATCCAGAATCTGTGGAAAAAAATGCAGAATTTTGAAAATGGATTTCTCAATTTTCAAAATTCTTTTTTTACAGATTCGCTTGTAACTTTGCCATTTTTCAACATTCGGGTCTATGACTTGGTAAATAAGTGCAAAAGAGTTTGTAAAACGTAGAAAAAAAAATTTTAAATACGATTTTTTTCCGATTTACATATTTTAGTCTTCTACACAATGAAAACGTAATTTTTGTCAACGTGAAAGTTTATTTTCTTCTTTGCTTTAAAATTGTGAAAAGGGATGCGAAGAGGATGATTATCAGAACATTGTCCGAAAAATGAATGTATTTTGTCGCGATCTGAAATTTTATTTTTGCAGAAACTCATCAAGAATTGAGCAAAATATTATCTGTATTAATAATGGTATTTACCAATAGTTTTCCAGTGATGAATTTTTGAATATTCATATATTTTCGAAAACTGCAGAAGGGTACATATAATTTCTATACGAACATTTTTTTATCTACGATTCGATAATGTTTAAAAAAAAATATATATCACGTAAAAATAAACAAACAGAATATTGAGAATGATTTTCCTGAACATTCCATACGTTATTTTCCAATTTATGTATCATTTTATTTCTGATAAACCTTTTGACTTTAACAAATAATCTAAAAAAATAATTAAAAGGAAATCAAAACAATTAAAAAATTCTAGATAATTAAGCATATACACATAGTTTTTTTTCATAATTTTTTCTTGGACACACGGAAAGCTTTATGATTGGTAAAATTAGTAGAGATTAGTTTCTTAAAACCGTATTCCTGAGCTTTTTTTGACTCGACTTTTTCATGGTTGAAGCTTCGTTTCTGTGAGATTTTTTTTTTATTCAACAATGCAAAAAATAACAATGTTTCAAAATTTCGAAAAAAACATGTTGAGAATTTTTTTGTTCAATTATCGTATGGCTATAAACAAATCAGTGAACTACGTCTTGGAACGCACAAAAGTCATCTGAGTGGGAAAGTATTCAGTTGCAAAGTAACAAATTTTATTACGATAAAATATATACACCGAGAAAAAGGTTTGGTGAAGTGAAAAAAATTTGGCTTGAATTAACTGAACCCGCCGGTTACGGGTGGCGAACGAAATGTCTAATTCTGTTGACTCAACATTTGTATCAAAATGGAAACAAAAATTGCATTCCCATAAATACATACATCTTTAACCCAACATAGACGAATCCGTTCATTTGAAAATTACAGTGTTTTGATTCTATATTCGGTAAAATGTACTCAATATGCGATTGCATAACCAAATGGTTTAGTTGAATGAAAAGTGGGGTCACAGTTATTTAGGCTTTGGCGTAAAAAGTTCGACGCCACCCCAAAAACATAATCAAGGTGTATCAAAAAAAATCTGTGCAAAGTTTGGAGGCGCTCGGAAAATTGGAACACGCGCCACCGAGCGATTGAAATTTAAAATGTAAAATACATGTATTTATCCCACGCAGCAATGATTTTTTTTCCAAGTATAATATTAATGAGAAAAATTTTAAACTTGGTACACTTATTGTGCATAGTATCGTGTACAGAACCAAATTTTTTCAATTTTTTTCGTTCATAATTTTGTTAATAAGAAGCTCTGTAGAGATGCCCAAAAAACGAAATACGGGCATCTCTACAGAGCTTGTCATTCACAAAATTATAAATGAAAAAAATTTTAAAAAATTGATTTTGTACACCATACTATGCACAATAAGTGTACCAAGTTTCGAATTTTTCGCATAGATATTATACTCCGAGTGATTGAAATTTTTAATGTAAAATATACATGTATTTGTCCCACGCATCAATAATTTTTTTTTTAAGTATAATATTAATGAGAAAAATTTGAAATTTGGTACACTTATTGTGCATAGTATGGTGTACAAAACCAAATTTTTTCAATTTTTTCCGTTGATAATTTTGTAAATGACAAGCTCTGTAGAGATGCCCAAAAAACATTTAAAATTTCAATCGCTCAGTGGCGCGTTTTCCAATTTTCCGAGCGCCTCCAAGCTTTACACAGATTTTTTTTGATACACATTGATTATGTTTTTGGGGTAGCAGCAAACTTTTTTCGCCAAAGCCCAAATAACGGTTACCCTAATGAAGAGTTTATATTTTCTATGCAATTCTGATGTTATTTACCGGGGAAAAAATGCATTCTATATAAAGCTAGAAAATTTCAATTGAATTAACAAAATATTTGATGACATGCAATATTTATTTAAGTTACGAGAGCTGGAGAGCTTTTACTTAGTTAATTAATCGTGAGATTAAACAGTTAAGTGAAAGCTTAACTTATTTATCGATGCTCCCATGAAGAGCACAAGCGTCACCGAAGTGCAATGGTGATCCAATTAAAAAATGTAGTCTTTAGTCCATAGCACTGCGCGACCACAGAGCGCGGGTAATGTTCCAATAATTTAAAGTCAAATGGCGACCCCGTCGCTGGTAATACACCGGTACTTATGGGTGCTCGGTGGCTGTCTCGCTAGCGCGAGAGCGCGGGCCGATCGACGCCACCTAACGGATCTCGGGCGAAGTGCCGAGATCGTAGCTGTTACCATACGTACTCGACTAAATGTGTTGTGGCCGCAATGAAATATTTAGTTAAATTGATCAAACAATTTGATCGACTTGAAAGCATTAACTATTCTTTTTAACTGGTTGAATAGCTCAAATCAAAACTAGATTTTTTTTTATGAGACGAAACATACAGTTAAAACAATTTTACTTACTTCCAGTAGAAGACTATATTCGATTGAATGAGAAAACAAGTTGTTGAATTAATCTCGTTTGAAATCATTTCGATCCAATGCTGTAATTGCGGTGAGTGCAGTACATATTCGAAACAACGACACCAGTTTTATTATTCCAGCAACGAAAACTAACCTCACAAAAAAAAATACAACAACAACAACAACAATAACAATAATTATATTGATAACCTGGTCAATAATGAAAAAAAAATCTTCGAAGCTTGTATCGATTTTTGAAGCAAGTTTATAAGCAATTGTTTCATCATGGATTTTCCCATCGTAGAAAATCGTTTTCACCATCGGCAGCGACTTAAGTATCGCATGAGAGTGGTGAAGCGCGAAGGGCGTTGGTTTCGAGAAAAGGAAAAGGAGTTGTACACACGTTCATGGGAGCGGAGTAGATCGAAGGTGGAAGCTCCGTACACCGGGGATGATTTTAGAGTCGTGGTAGTGAAAGAGAGAGAGAGAGAGAGAGAGAGAGAGAAATCGCGAGGGTCGGAGAGTCTGAGGGAAAGCTTTGGAGAAATAGAGGTGCCCTGGGTTGGAAGAGGAAGGCTGAGGTCGGAAGAGTTGGGTTATATGCCACCCAGCTTCAACAGAGAAAAGCAGAAGCACATAGTGGGCGCATGCGAGAAGCATTCGCCGACGCATATAAGTAAAGTTTGTTCGCAACTTATAATAGGGACGCCTGGTATCGTCGCGCCCAACTCCTATCTCCATCCCCCAACAGCAACAACCCCCTTGCCCCCTCGCCCATACCAACCCCCGTTTTCACGAGGTGAACCATCACTTGGAAAGGATGAGGTACAAGCCTTGAGGTTGAGTTACTACGCGGCAGTGGCAGACGAACTTGCACGGTAATAGACCATGCAGGTGCAATCTACAGTGGAAAGCAAATTGCAAAGAGGCGAGGTAGAGAGAGAATGAGAGGAAGAGCGGAGGGATACGCGTAGGAAGAGACGTGGAATTGCAGGTGGAAATGCGGGGGAAGGGGGTAGTTGGTGGGGGGGGGAGGGGATCGGAAAGAGGAAGTGAGAAAGAGAGAAGACTCAAGGTGATGATGCGGGTGACTCAAACGTAGTTCGCAGCAAGAGTTGAGAGGAAGAGGTACCTACACCGGAAGTTCTACGAGAAGGGGGTCCTCAGTCTTGGTAATATACCGTGGCATAAGTACCCAAGCTTAATTTCCGGGCTCCGAAGAATTTTTTCATCACGATACAAATTACATCTTACATCGCTCAAGCGTTATTCGAGAATCTTCGTCGTCGATGAGTTTGCACAATTTTTACAGATGAGAAGACAGAGGTTGATTTGAGAGGTCATGCCTAGTACATTTCTAAAAATGCCTAGTAAATTTTGTCGCTAATAAGTTTTGAAAAATCCCTAGTAAATTTTGTTTCTAGTAATCTGTGAAAAATTCCTAGTAAATTTTGTCTCTAGTAATCTTGGAAAAATCCCTAGTAAATTTTTTTCCTAGTAAATTTCGAAAAATCCACAGTAAATTTTGACCCTAGTTAATTTTGAAAAATGGCTTGTGTGATTTTTCGATGATAGGGGAACATGTGGCAAAACGGGCATTTAAGAAATTAAGAAGTTTTCATCGGTAAGCGCATGGTCTTTCAACTATTTTCGAGTCCCAAAACTGATACCCGATCCTAGTTTTCCGAATTAAAAAAAAAAAAAAAATCCGGAGCAAAACGGGCACGCCATCTCGGATGCAGAAAAATCGATACTTGACGATTCTCGATAATACAGGCATTCTAATCCACTGTGCCTGAATGAAATATTAACTCGACAAGATAAACGAAGAAGTTAAGCCAAAAGATCGTCCCTCGGATGAAGTAAGACCTTGGAATTGCTTTGGAAAACCAAGGCAAATCTTCAGATCCACTTTGCTCCAATTCTTTTTCATGTGGAAAATAGACTTTGATTTCACTTTGTTGGTGAACAAATCACCTTATTTTTACATATTCGTCTACTTATGAATCATAACATTCATTTCCCATCCTTTTTTTTTTTGAATTTTGTCAACAAAAAAATTTCGGGGCAAAACGGGCACGCCCTCTCAGAGGCGGTAAAAATCTATAATTAATGATTCTGACTTAAAGATACATACACCGTAATTTTATTGTTCTCAAACAAAATGTTAACACCGCGCCCTATTTCGCTCCATCCAACCGTTCCAAGTTTCACCGTACGTCATGCAGCCAGTACCAAAAGCCAAACCTCGTGCTTATAGAGCAACCCATGTAGGAAATGACAACAGGGCCAATATTGGGCCAGCGTTAGCGGCCATACATGGGTAATGGCAGCCATGACTGGCCCAGCTATGGTTCAGGGACGGATGATAACTTGGGCCCAGCACTGGTTAGCAGTCTTGGCCCAGCAATGGTTGGCAACCTTGGCCCAGCAATAGTTAGCCGTCTTGGCCCCATAATAGTTGGCAGTCTTGGCCCAGCAATGGTTGCCAGTCTTGACCCAGCAATGGTTGACAATCTTGCCAAGCCCTACCCGTGACTACGTTATTTTTCTTTGTAACCTATATTTATTTACAATTTCGATAGAAATAATTTTTTATTAATGTTTTATTATTTTTGAACATTATATGAGGTCAGGAAATAAAAAAAAAAAATTACGACGTCGCCACCGGAGTTTGAACCCTTGACTCTCTGTTCTTACGAGTATCTTTGAATCGAACACGAATTATATTTAAAAAAAAAGATCGATTGATAATTAATGAATTTTTTTGACTGGTTAATTTTCCTTGTACATATGCGGACCGAAGAAAATTTACGAACCTAGTCTGGGATTTGAAACCTACCTACACATCAAGCCTACCTAGTCACCTAATACTGACACCCTAACCACTACACCATCGCCTATTTATAATATTCTGATGCGTATATCATATTTATGATACATACGCCAGAAAAATATACACGTACACGGAAAATCTAAGTCAGTACGGATCTCAACAATAGTTTTGAGGGCTTACATAACTTATGAGGGGTCAAGAACTCTGGAATTAAGTTATGAGGAGTCAGGGGCTCTGAAGTAGTGAACTCAGTAGTACATTGGCCTAGTGTTGGTTCGATAATGGCAATTATAAAAAAATAATAGCGATGGCGACCAATCATCACCCAATTATTGCCAGATATGGGCGAGTTACGCTTGACCAATTGTCAATAAACGTATTACTGGCCAAGACTTGGGCAAGTTACGCTTGGCTAATTGTCAATAAACATAAATTGGCCAAGACTTGAGGGAGCTACGCTTGGCCAATTGTCAATAAACGTAGATTGGCCAAGCCTTGGGCGATATACGCTTGGCCAATTGTCAATAAACGTAGATTGGCCAAGCCTTGGGCGATATACGCTTGGCCAACTGTCAATAAAGGTATATTGGCCAAGCCTTGGGCAACTTACGCTTGGCCAATTGTCAATAACCGTATATTGGCTAAGACTTGGGCGAGTTACGCTTGGCCAATTGTCAATAAACGTATATTGGCCAAGACTTGGGCCAGTTACGCTTGGCCAATTATCAATAAACGTATATTGGCCAGGACTTGGGCGAGTTACGCTTAGCCAATTGTCAGTAAACGATATTGGCCAAGATTTGGGCCGGTCGTCAGTCTTGGTCAGTCTTGGCAATTCCTACGTGGGAAGTCGAGGGAAAACTGCTATGATTACTAGCCCATCATATGGCACTAGTTTAGCGAATAAAAAAACAAAAAACAAAAAAAGCCAAAACCTCGTCTTCGGAGGATGTTTCTTGCACTTTTTGTGAACAACGGTATTCAATATTTCAATATCCTCCGAAGACTGGATTTGTTGCACATCTTGCCAAAAGTGGGCTCACACCTTGTGTACTGGCGTTGATGACGATCAAACAAGTTACAAATGCGATTTTTGTAAAATATAAATAAAATGATCATTAATTATAATTTGTACATTGATTTTTACTTTTAGTCTTCGAAACTATACATTTTTTCAAAAATAAGAAAATTCTTGAATTTTTTTAATTTTTTAGTTTTAGAACGTGCCCGTTTTGCCCCGGAATTCGAAATTTTTTGCGTGCTCGTTTTTCCCCGGGAGCCCGTTTTGCCCTATGTTCCCCTACATGAAATCATAAATGTGCCCGGAAAATTTCAAGTCTCTCGAATCGATATTCATAGTTGATGAGTTGGTGTGTTAATGACTCTCAATTGCCTGTTATTTGTTTCGGGAACTCTGGATGCGTTTTGTTTTGAAATTACACGTTTTTGAAGATGGCAAGCTCGAAAATAATGCTCGATTTTTTCTAGAATTTTTAAGGTTTTTTCGACCTAAGTCAATAAAATGTAATGCAAAATTGCAATAATTTATTCATCTATATTTTTCTATTCCCAAAATGGCAATCAAAGTTTTGTCCATTACACATTACATTGCAATAATAATATAAATGCTTTTTATAATTATAATATAGATGCTTTTTAGAATTTAAGGTACCTGAAAATCTAAGTCCTAAGGCAATAAAATGTAATGCAAAATTGCAATAATTTATTCATTTATATTTTTCCATTCCCAAAATTGCAATCAAAGTTTTGTCTATTACACATTACATTGCAATAATAATATAAATGCTTTTTATAATTATAATATAGATGCTTTTTAGAATTTAAGGTACCTGAAAATCTAAGTCCTAAGTCAATAAAATGTAATGCAAAATTGCAATAATTTATTCATTTACATTTTTCCATTCCCAAAATTGCAATCAAAGTTTAGTCTATTACACATTACATTGCACTGGGTAATGGAAATTTGTTCTATTACACACTACATTGTAATGGGCAGGGTTGCAAATAATGCATTACTTTTTTTAATGCAATTGCATTTTCATTAACCATTAAATTTCATTAGCCATTAAAAAAGTAATGGTTAATGCATAACTTTTTCATTGAGAATTTCGCAACCCTATTCAGATGTAACACTCAAGAATGAAGAGAACAGTTATTTTAGTGAGCCAATCGATTTTTAATCGGAAAGCATTTTTTTCTATTTTTTTTTCTAGCTCTTATGCATTTTCACTGCTAGATGATGAAATATTCTGTGACCCATTGCTGCAAGTCTGCAAGGTCCTTTTTTTGTGCAATGGGTGGAGCAAAAAGAATTTTCAAGGCGTGGCTTGCTCGTATCCTGAGAAAAAAAGGGAGTTACCCTGCATTTACGATATAGTTTGATAGCTGGGTTTGAAACTACGATCCTATGGGCTTGGTCACTGAAGGGAATAGAGCAAGTTGAAGGGTTGCAATCTAGGGGTGAAAACAGAAAGTGGGGCACGCGATTAGAAACGACTGCGAAAAAAAGGGAGCCCGGCATTCCGAAATATCGAGTTTATACACGGTGTCCTTTTTTACTTTAATTTCCCATTCTTTTCAATCTGCCCTCTTTTGATTTTTTTTTTTTACATATTATAACTCAATGAAATTTTTTAACTCCAATCCACCGAGCTTTCATTCAACTCTGCGAATAGTAATCATTTTATTGCCCACTCTCGTTGAAAATAAAAAATAAAAGTGCCGGGCTACGTGAATGTCACAACGATCCTGGTCCTAATCGTAAAACCGTCTCCTCCAGTGTGCCCTGATATGACACTTAAATTATCCTTGAGCTGCCCTCGAAAGCCTCTTCCTCTCAGACATTTTATATAATCGCCATCCTTGGGAATTATTCAACAAAAATGAACAAACAAATTTTTTTTTAAAACAAGCTTTTATTAGTTGTTAATGAAAAATAACTAAAAAGTTAAAAATAATTTTATTCCGAGCGGAAATAAGTTTTCAAATAAAAGCGTGTTCCACCCTCTTTTTTTTCCTCTTTCGTTAAAATGTAACACGATATTTCCGATCGGAATTAAATTATTTTTAACTTTTTAGTTATTTTTCATTAACACCTAATAAAAGCTTGTTTGAAAAAAAAAATTTTTTTTGTTCATTTACTTTTTACTTTTTAGTATTCATGATGTTAAATAACTAGTTTAGTAATTGATATCTAGTTTTGCATAATTTTTTGCCAAAAACATGTTTCGCAAAGATTTTTGCACAAAACTTATTTTGTAAAATTTGTTAGACGAAATTATTTCACACAATCAAATTGTAACATTTTTCTGCAAAATTGATGCAAAAAAATTTGATCACAAAATTTTTTGGAAAAAGACTGTTGCGCAAAATTTTCGTAAAGAAATGATGCAAATCAATTGCTTAAAACCATTTTGTGGATAACATTTTGTAAAAAAATTGTTTTGCAAAAAATTATGCGAACCATTTTTTTGCAAAACAATTTCCAAGCAAATTTTTTATAAAAATTTAGCAGAACGATTTTTTTGCGAAAAAAATTGCAAATTTTTTGTGATAATATTGCATTGTCATCCGATTTACATATGCATGACAAATTTGAACTCAATCGGAAACCGGGAAGTGGGTCAAATTTAACTTGCAAGATTTGATTACAGACAGACAGACACCGAGACAGGTGAAACTAAATAAAAGCTTGTAAAAATGGAAAAAAATTGTGAAATGTCTAAAAATAAATCATAATTCATAGTTTATTTTATTTTTTTTTTAAATAAAAATATTAATAAATTAGATTAAGAGAGTCCATTACGGACCCTTGGTATTTAAAAACTGTTTGATTTTGCTTTATCATTTTTGTTTTTCGGTTTAATAAATTCTGTTTGAGTGAAAAAATAATTCAATGATAATAATAATAATAATAATAACAACAACAATAATAATGAAACATTAGAAAGCATTTTTCGAAAAAATTCCTGAACGTATGTGTATCATTATTGAATTCAAAAATCATCCCCTGAAAGATTTTATTAAATTTCAAAATTTCCAAAAATTAGTTAAAAAAATCTGCGATTACCGTAATCTTGTAGCTATCGAGCTAACATATGACATTTTGCGTGAATACAATATTACAATGGATGTCGAAAAGATCTGGTATTTATTTCAAAATAAATCGGATAAGGATTTTACATTTTTGAAAATTTAAAAACCAACTTTTGTCGATATGTGAAATCCAAGAATATTTTACCTCAACTTTTAATTTTTAGGAAATATAAAAAATAGCTCAAGTAAGATTATTTACATTGCTGCCTGCCATTACAAGGAAGGAGAGGAGGATGGGGCACGACAGCTCCCCTAAACCGGTTAATACTTGTTGTGGCTCTCAACCATCGAATCTGTTTACATTTGTTCTATCTTGAACGAATTGACTGACATTTTGCCGACAGTAAAAAAAAAAAATCTGGGGGACGACGGCCCCTCTAAAAATGATAGATTTCGTAAATCTAAAAAAATTGTTTTCAACGTTAAAAATATTTTGTATAGTCCATTTTACCCTTGATGTAGTACATCGGCCTTAAAATGGATGAATACATCAAGTTCATCGTAATTTGAAAAAAAGAAAAATTTGGTAACCTAATTTTTTAGGCTGGTCCATTATGCCACAGGTATCGCGGATTGGCCTAAAAATGAGTCACTATATCAAATTTATGATGATTTGACAAAAAACAAAAATTTTTGTTGACCGAATTTTTTAGGGGGGCCGTCGTACCCCACGCTTCCCTAAAAATTGAGAGAGCTCCTTTTACTCCTCTTTTAAGAAATATTTATGAAAACCCTAAATAGTGAAGAAATATCACGCGAATTCGAGTTTGCACAATTTTTAATATGATTATTATTGTTGTTATTTTATTTGAATAAGGGTTGGAAAACTCTATAACTTTAACAATCTGACATGTCAACTAAACTTACAAATAATTACCTCCATGTCGGTCGTGGTCAATATAAATAAATAAATGAAAGAAAAACGAATTATTTATAATACACGAAAAATAATTGAAGGAAATTAGGAAAATTCTTGCTTTAAAATATCATATTGGCCAACCGGAACGCTGAAAAATTTCGACTCTGGTTATGTCAGAAATCTTTATTACCCCGGTAGAGACGAGCGAGCAGAGGGTAGCGTATATTCTGGTCGAGTAGCTTCAACGACCCTCCGACGGATGTCGCTGCACGAAATTTCGCGCGACCCCCGTAAAAAGTGCTCAAGGGTTGTTCAGTAATGACGAGAGAGGACGCGCAGTTCGGCAAACAGAAAAAAAATACACAGGGTGATGAGTGAGGGGTAGCTTTTTTCAAGGCACTTCCGGGGTCGTATTTTTTTTCAGCAAACAAGACCCCGAAAGGTATAAAAAGACACCCTGAGGCTCTGCGGGTATAATAAGACTTTAGGGTCACACAAACTACCCCTCGTAACTTTCATTTTTTTAACAGTCTCGGGTTTTTTATTTCAATGCGTTAATGTACTCTTCACCTCGTATAAAGTATAAGCGTTCGGAAGTAGCACCGAGTCGTGGCGTCCGTTCACTTAAAGTTTTATTGAAAAACTTTTTTTTATAAAACTTGAATATCATTGTAGTTCTGTCAAAGTTTACTTTGTTCTGCCCACGATCTCCGCTTTTAAGTTTGTGGCGGCCATGATTGTTTTTAGCCCTAGCTCGTATACGTAAGTACACCCTGTTTGTATATGGGGCATTCCACGTCAAATCATGCGGTCATCGGCCTGACCCTCTCGGATTTTGACGTCCAATGATGTCCAATGTGTGTTTCGTTTGTTCCAAAATATGACCTCAAATTTTTAGAAATTTTTATTTTATTTTTTAGGGGTTGCCCGAACTAAAAAATCATAAAATTGAGGGAAAACATAAAGAGGGTTTTTTTTTAATTAATGAACATTTTTTCACAAAAACTAGGGCCCAAAACAGATAGTTTCGTCATAGTTCGATAATGGGCCAAAAATAATTACTTCTTTTTTTTTAAATTCTTTAATTGTGTTTGAATCATCCGTTTTATCTCAGGTCGTCAAGGCTATTAAATTTTTGAAAAATGTTGTCGTTTCACTCTTAAACCAAAAAAAAATCAAGTTTCACTAGAAAAATATCTTTGTTGTTGTTATTCTCACTACAAAAAACAATGAAAATAAGAAAGTATTTAAAAAAAATTAAAATACAAAGAAAATAGTAATTATTTTTGGCCCATTATCGAACTATGACGAAAATATCTGCTTTGAGCCCTGATTTCTGTGAAAACAATTCCATTAATTAAAAAAGGTCCCTCTTTATGTGTTCCTTCAATTAAATGATTTTTTAGCCAGGGCAACCCCTAAAAAATTTTTTTAAAAATTCTTAAAATTTAAGGTCATATTTTGGACCAAACGAAACCCACAATTCATTGGACATCAAAATCCGAGGGGGTCAGGCCGATGACCGCGTCATTTGACGTGGAATGCCCCATTTACGGAAATCGCATTCTTTCGCGAGGGATGGCAAAGTGATCCGGGCATAAGGATTCGTGATAACGATTGCCTAGGGTTGAAAATTATTAGAATCCAGATTGAGGAAGGGAGAAATATGTATCTCGGGTTCTCGTTGGATAGTTTGATTCAGTGGTCGCCACTGCATAAACCAGGAGTATATAACAACCCTCGAGAAATATTCCACCTCGGGGGCACAAAACAGAAAGGATTCTTGCATTCGGGTATAAAAGGGGTCGGAAAGTTGGTAAGAGGAAAGACGGAAGAAGCTATTTTGGTGCGCACAAGATCATGTCGGTATGGATATCAAAATAGCATTATTGAAACACCTCGAACAAAAATGTAAAAAATTACATTTTTGGTAGCCAAGGATATTTCAGTCGATAATTTGCCTCATTTCAACTTCATCCTTCTTGGAGGGGTTAGAGTGTCTCACCATAGAGTCGTTAGATCCAATTTTTAGAAATTGTGTTTGCAAATTATAAAAAATTTCAGATTTGCACCATTTTTTTAATTGTGAGTACAGATGAAAAATAGGGTTTTTTGATTTTTTCATTTCTCCGCAATAAATATTTTTTATCATTGCGAGGATTCATTTGGCAAAAATCACAAACAAATTTGGCCTAGATTGGAACACTTAAGCCTCCTTAACATCTCTATATGGTTATATTTGGTAGAAGTATTTTTTTTTTTAATTCACGTTTTTAATTTTTAGGTTTCCATAGTAAAATAGATTCTGATGTCACAGCCATCTCTGTCAAAAACTATTTTACCTATATGTGGCTCAAATTTGACACACCTATAGATTTTTCAAATTTTTGACAGATATTTTAGTTGTGATGATAACATAAATTTTAAACAGTTTGCAGGAAAAATCGGGGTGTGTGCAATCACACGCCGCGGAAGTGAATACATGTATGCAATTCGCTGACGCGACAAGTTATTTCTACCAATGAATTAAGAGAGAGAGAGAGAGAAAGAGAGAGAGAGAGAGAGAGAGAGAGAGAGAGAGAGAGAGAGAGAGAGAAGCCTAATACCAAAACTAACAAACCCAAAAAACTGTTGAAATTTTTGGGTTGTGATTTTTGAAATTGTTATTTTTTCAATTGTTATTGTTTTAATTATTATTATTTTTGATGGCCTTTCAACGTCTCAAAACGCCTTCCAAGGCCATCGCGCATTGGAAGTCTACTGACATTTTCGGCACGGCTTGGATTTTGTCTCTTTTGTTTTTCGAAATTGTTATTATTTTTTTAGAAATCGGGTTTAATCATATTTTTTTTAAATTGTTATTTCAACTGTTTTTATTATTATTTTTAAATTGCTATTCTTTCCATTGTTATTTTTTAAATTTGTTATCATTTAAATTGTTAATATTTTCTTTATTATTATTATTTTTATTGTTCTTGTTTTTTATTGTCTACTTACATTGGCTGCACGGCTTTGATTTTTGTTTGTTAAAAATTGGGATTATATTGGTAAAAAATATGTTTTCTTCGTATTTTTTATAATTTTCAAATTGTTTTTATAACTTTTATTAAATTGTTATTATTTTCGATTTTGATATTTTCGTTATTTTAATTTTATTTTTTGTTTATTTTCCGAAGACTTCCGCAGAGCCTCTGAAGGCCTCCGGATGCTTTCAAAGTCTAATTACCCGTAGTAAAAAACTCCATTGAATCGCCAATGGCAACCAATGGTCCTCATACGACTCCATTGGGTAATGAATGGGGACCCATTGAGATTTCCGCATTTGTCAATGGCGTACAGGGCTGACCATTGATCAGTGAATGGGTATCTATTGAACATCAAATGCGGATGAATCGAATGATCATCATTACTCAATGATGCTCATTGGAAAGCCAATGCGGATGAATCGAATGATCATCATTACTCAATGATGCTCATTGGAAAGCCAATGCGGATGAATCGAACGATCATCATTACTCAATGATGCTCATTGGAAAGCCAATGCGGATGTATCGAGCGATCAGCATTGCCCAATGGTGTCCATGAGATGGTAAATGCTGATGAACGAAATGATCCGCTTTACCCAATGATGTCCATTGGAAAGTCAATGCGGATGAACTGAAAGATCAGCATTTCCCACAGATGTTCATTGGAACCCAAATGCGGCTAACGATGAAATGATCAGCATTTACCAAGGATACCCATTGAATAATAAGTAACTACGAATTATACAATGATCAACATTTATCAATAATGTCACTTCATTGATGACTGATCGAATGATGAGCAGCATTCGTTAACGATGTTGCAATCCATATTCAAGCTTCAATGCTGAACAATTGAACCCATCGATCGATGAGAATTTTTCCGAATGCGATATTTCTCAAACGGCGGTGAATTAATAAAGTCAAGTAAGAGTAGATGTCGCTGATTCTCATATATGAACCAATTATTTTCTTCAATTGTAATAAATGCTGATGATTATATCGATGGTCAATTAATATTAGCATAAGCTCGGAAATTATTCGAAAGTAATTTTAAAAAAATGTGTTATAAACTGCCCATCAAGTACGCGTACGTTTGGGATAAATGATTTTTAAAACCGTTTATTTTTAACATATACACATAATTTTATCAGTCCTTCTCAACCCGATTTGTGAGAGGAGAAACGTATATACTTTCATTATCAATCGTCATCTGAATACACTTACAATCTATTTTCTCAATTCTGAGCTTCAATAATTTCTATTAAATGTAATAATATATATAATGCGTATATAATTATTGGTCGTTATGCTAATATTAGCATTATGATTAACCTTACTTGGTGATAACTCACATCATTTGATTATTTAATGCGTAATTCCATGCATATATAGCAATCATATGAAAGAATCTCCATTGATGATCCCATTTATTCCCTATTGCCCACAAAAACCAATGGAGGTGAATGGCGAATTAACTAGGGAAATTGTCTCCATTGAATCCCCATGGGATAATCCCCATTCCGTTTCAAATGGGGAATTCAATGGCGAAAATGTCCTTAGAAAATTCGGCATTCATATCCATTAGTTTTGTGGGCAATGGGGAATGAGTGGCGAACAGCAATGGAGATTCTTTCGTATAGTAAAAACTCCATTCATCGCCATTGAAAAATCCTCATTCATTCCCCATTGAGTCCCCATTAGATAATCCCCATTCCGTTTCAAATGGGGAATTCAATGGCGAAAATCCCCTTAGGCAATTCGGCATTCATCTCCATTGGTTATTTTGGCAATGGGGAATGAATAGGGATTTTTCAATGGCGACGAATGGAGTTTTTTACTACGGGTATATTCGTTCATACGGCTTGGATTTTTTTCTTTTTCTTTTATTTTTCGAAATTGCGATTATTTTTGTAGAAATTATTTTTTTTGCGATTTTTAATAGTTTTTATTATTTTTTTGCACTGTTAATATTTTAATTATTAATATTTTCATTATTATTATTTTTGCTGTGCTTTTTTCCTCTAAAGGCTTTCGCAGAGTCTATAATAACTAGTAAAATGTTAACACTCTAAATGCACAGTATATATGATGTATTCCAGCCCAAGTGTGTAAGCCCGTGAACCTGACCCTCTCGGATTAATTCGATTTTTTCATATGATCCCATTGAGCCTAAAATACTACACCCTCATAATTTTTTTAGATTTTTCCAAACATCCCTCATTATTAAAAAAAAAAACGCTATTTTTCAAAAATCTGCTAAAATTCTGAAAAAACCGTGATAATATATAATAAATTTCAAGCTATCACCCGTAGTGGGCAGATTTTTTTCTGGGTTTTACGTATTAGATTTCAAAAAATTTTTTTTTTAACGCCATATTTTCAAAATCTGAAAAAATTCTAAAAAAACCGTGATAATATTCAAAAATTTGCAAGCCATAACCCGTAGTGGGCAGAATTTTTATTCTTTGTTTTAAAAGCTATTAACGTCCTCAAAATTCCAAAAAATTCTCAAATAGCTTACCTTGAGCAGATACTCAATTTGAGTACCAAAATAATTCAGTATCTGCTCAAGGTGAGCTATTTGAGAATTTTTTGGAATTTTGAGAACGTTAATAGCTTGTAAAACACAGAAAAAAATCTACGCACTACGGGTGATAGCTCGAAAAATTGTATATATTATCACGGTTTTTTCAGAATTTGTTTAGATTTTTAGAAAATGGCGTTGAAAAAAAAAATTTTTTTTTTTTAATCCATCACGTAAAACACAGAAAAAAATCTGCCCAGTACGGGTGATCGCTTGAAACTTTTTATATATTGTCACGGGTTATTCAGAATTTTTTTAGATTTATAAAAAATGGCGTTTTTTCAAAAAAAAAATTTATTGAAATAAGGGATGTTTGGAAAAATCTGAAAAAATTGCGAGGGTGTATTTTAGACTCAATGCGATCATATGTAAAAAAATCAAATAAATCCGAGAGGGTCAGGGTCACGGGTTTACACACTTGGGCTGGATATAGCTGCAGTGGACGCAACATACGACGGATGGAACGACTCGCATACGCGCTGCTGTTGTATATCTATACTGACATGTATACGCGGGCATACTGTTGATGGCCTATCGCACTCTCTCTCTCGCTCAGAAATCACTCTTTCTCTTTTCCAGGGTTGCAAAATTTTTAATGCGAAAAATTGAAATTGAAAATTAAAAAACAAAAAATCATTTTTTAATCCGCAATGTCGGGATTAAAAAATAAAAAATTATTTTTTAATCCCAATGTCAGGATTAAAAATTAAATAATTATTTTTTAATCCCAATCTTGGGATTTAAAAAAAAAAATATTTTTTAATCCCAATGTCACACCGAAAAAAAGGTTTAGTAATATCTACTACCCAGCTGCGATCACGGAAAATTCGTTTGAATCAATCGTCACATATTTGATTTGATTACCCCGTTATTGAAATAATAAAACTGGTGTCATTGTTTCGACTGTGTACCGCATTCACCGCAATTACAACATTAGATCAAAATGATTTCAAACGAGATTGATTCAACAACTTGTGTTCTCATTCAATCGAATATTTAGTCATTTACTGGAAGTAAATAAAATTGTTTCAACTGTATGTTTCGTTTCATCAACAAAATCTAGTTTTTATTTAAGCTATTCATCCAGTTAAAAAGAATGGTAAATGCTTTCAAGTCGATCAAATTGTTTGATAAATTTGACTAAATATTTCAATGCGACCACAACACATTTAGTCGATAGTACGTATAGTAACTACTACGATTTCGGCACTTCGCCCGAGATCCGTAAGGTGGCGACGATCGGCACGCGCTCTCGCGCCAGCGAGACAGCCACCGAGCACCGATAAGTACCAGTGTATTACCACCATCGGAGTCCTCAGTTAACTTTAAATTGATGGAACATTACCCGCGCTCTGTGGTCACGCAGTTCTATGGACTACATATTTGAATGACTACATATTTGAATGAGATCATCATTGCACTTTGGTGGCGCTCGTGCTCTTTATGGGAGCAAGGATAAATAAGTTAAATTTTCACTTAACTGTTTAATCTCACGATTAATTAGTGAAGTAAAAGCCCTCGTAGCTTAAAAAAATATTGCATACAATCAAATGTTTTGTTAATTCAATCGAAATTTTCTAGCTTTACATTGAATGCATTTTTTTCCGGTGGACAACATCTGAGTTGCATAGAAAATATAAACTGGTCATTCAACTAAACCATTTGGTTATTCAATCGCATATTGAGTGGATTTTACCAAATATAGAATCAAAACAATGTAATTTTCAATTGAACGAATTCTTTACTCTGTTGGGTCAAGGATATATGTATTTATGGGAATGCAATTTTTGTTTCCATTTTGATACACGATTTGAGTTTACTGAATTACACATTTCGTTCGCCACCCGTAACCGCCGGGTTTAGTTAATTCAAGCCACATTTTTTTCACTTTACCAAACCTTTTTCTTGGTGCAGGATTAAAAAATAAAAAATTATTTTTAATCCCAATGTTAATCCAATTATTTTTTTAATGCATTATTTGCAACCCTGCTCTCGTCTTGTATTCCTCCATTCTCTTGTCCCGATAACGGACAAACACGTTCAACGGGCACGTTTAACGCTTTCTGACTTTTGTCGCATAAGAAGTATTCACTTCAAACAAAAAAATTTCGGATACTACCCCTATATATAAAATGAAGGGGTAAAATTTTTTATTTTTGCGTACACCGTCATGTGGGGTGTCGTTGAAAAGATCTTGAAAAATCATCATCAGGTTTCTTTTGGATTTTCTTTGAAAGAGAGACCGAATAGCACTTGGCTGGTTAAAAAAAAAGTTCTATAATGGATTAAAAATATAAGTTTAAATTGACTAATTTCGTGCATACAATACATTTTGTTCTGAATCCATTTACATAAATAGTAAAGTGTATAAATGAATGTAATCATATCTATACAATTTCATATTGAAAAATTAAAAAGTATTCCGTGCACAGCTGTTCTCGTGCACTTTTATTTTTGTTTTATTTTTTTATTTTTTTTATTTGAAATAAAAAAAAAAAAATATGTGCATGAAAAATGCACCATATGGCGTGAGCCTTTTTGCATATTTGAATTTTTAGAGAAACAGCAACAATATAGGGTAAAAGCCGAATAGCTGCCACACTTAAGGAAAAAGCTCTATTACTTAAAAATTAAGTATCGACTGACAATATGCTTCGTGTATATTAAAACATTGGTCTTTAATCATTCATTGTGCACTATTTTTGTAAACTCAATTAATATTGTTTTTGAGTAAATCCCATTTCATTTGACCTCTTCAAAGATGGATAGTTGCCCAACGTGGCAAATAGTCGCCTCATGTCGCAAATACTTCGAAGGAGTTTATAATTAATATTAAGTTACAGATTATTTTATTTTTTTATATTTGAAAAAAAAATTTTTTACATATTTTATTATCAATTTTATTATTTTATAATTGATACTTTCATTATTTTTTTAAATACCTTTAATTAACAGTTTTTCTTTCTTATTTAGTTCTTTAAATGCTAGTGCTAAACTAACTTCGGTCCAGCAAGGACTCCGCCTGGGTTTTGGTCATATTGCCGTTAGGGCAACTAATCGGAAAAGAATTTGGGGCGACTATCCATTTCGATACGGATACTTGCCCTTTCTATTAAAAAAAAAATAAAAGCTATTTAACAATATACCGTATCAGACCGTGTAGTTGAAACTCTCATGCATGCGAGGAAACAAAAAGTTGACTGAATCTTCAACTATAGCATTATTTATTCCATAAAAATTAGTCATCAATATTAGTACAACGCTAGTCGAGGTCTCACTGCGGAAGATTTTCGCTTGCACAGACGAAACTTATGGGCCCTGTCCTATGTCTTTTGGGCACTGAGGCCTGCGAGGGCATATTAATAATTACAGAAAAGCGCTAACGCTAGGGACATCTCTAACATAGTGTATTCAAAACCGGTGCAACTATCCCCCCGGGACAACTATGCGGCTTTTACCCTAATGAAAAATGTTGCCTTTCCAATATCAAAAATTGATCCCTATTTGTTCATAGAAAAAGGACTATAATGCTCAATGATAAATGTACGTCTGATGAGTAGAACTACAAAAAAGTTTGAATTAAAATTTGCAGGGAGTCGGCATATCAGTTCTCGAAGTATTTTGGAAACCACTTTCTAAAATGTTGTTTCAAGATAATCATGTTCAATATTTTCAAGGTGACATGAGGGTGAACATTTTTAGAAAGAGTAGGCCAGATCTCTTAGTCCCTTTAAATTCGCAAATTTTCCAAATTTTTCATTACATTGTCACAGAGCATAGATGGAATATTGCATACTAAAAAAAAAAGTGAAAACCTGAATTTTTTAAATACAAAAAGGTGTATGTAGCTCGTTAGGCTGCCACTATATTTGTCGGACTAAATTACTAAGCGAGAAATAATGTGAAGACGCGATTGCAGCACCTTTTCGTGGGATCGCAAACGTCAGCAGAGGTTCAAATTTAGGGGAGGGTGGGGCACGACGGCCCCACTGGGGTACAACAGCCCCCCTCAAAAATTTGGTCAAAACAAAAAAATTTTGGTTTCCCATCAAATTATCATAACCTAAAAGACATAAACTAAAATTTGAAAAAATTTATTAAAAAAAAAATCGAAAAATTCTTAAAAGAAAAAAAAATTCATCCAGTTAAAAGAAAAAGCTGAAAAATATAGAAGTTCGATATTATTTAACGAATTTTTAATTAATCTATGGGTCATTTCATGTTAAATCGACCAAGAGTTGGAATCGACCGCTTTTAATTTCGATGAAATTTGGTCACAAGTTTTCGTTATTAACAAAACGAAGTTCTACCCATGGAAAAAAATTAAATTTTTTTTTTTTTGAAAGTTATCCAAAATTTGCATTTTCACAATTTTTCAAATCTTTCAAGTTTGTTTTTTAAATATCTCGGAAACTATTATAGTTACGAAAAATTGTTCTGAATTCGTCTATATATATATATATATACTCGTATATATATAATACGAATATATATCGAATCGAATATATATATATATATTCGTATATATACTTGGGGCTATAAAAAAAAAAAAATTCCGAAAAAAAAAAATTGAAAAATGATGAATTTAGAGAATTTTGAATTTTCAAAAATCGTGTAAGTCCAAGTTGTACATCAAATTTGTGGTCAAATTTTTTTTATAATATTATATAAAATATGTACATGTATAAATCAGTATAAGATTTTCCTCGTACTGATCTTGAAAGATCGTGCCCCAGAAATTTTTTGTTCCGAGTTTCAGTAAAAAGTCGGTGAATTCGTTCAAGATAGAACAAAAGTAAACTGATTTGATGGTTGAAAGCCACGAAAGTTATTAACCAGCTTAGGGGGGCCATCGTGCCCCAGTCTCCTCTACTCGTGAATTTTCAAAAGTCCTTAAAAGTAAAAGTCTTAGAATCTTCATCAAAAACCTGAATTGCACATTTTTCTACATATTACTATACAAAAAGTTTATCAAATTCATCGCACAATTTTTTTTTTTTTAAATTATGATAAACTTGTGATTAAAATACGTAGGAGCACCAAATCGAATTTTTCGATCATAAAACATATAGGAAGTCATTATTTCTAGCTGGACCGTGTCGAGGAGTAAAATTTTTTGAGTCCACCATGGGGAAAGGGATAAAAGCCATGCCGTGTGGCAGCGGCATTGCCATCAACCCCATTAAGCCTCGAAAGATTAATTATGCCAGAGAGCTCCAAGGAGAGCCACTCACTGATTACTTTGGGAATTTTCCTTCCGAGCCCTTCTTTCCAATCTTCGTTCCCCTGCAGACCCCCCCCCCCAACCCCTCTCGGCTGGATGACATTGTTCGACGAAGGGGTAAGGTTCAAATTTGAATTCGTCAGCATCCCTCTTTCGGCAGTTTTCTTCGAGTTCTTCGTCATCCTGTCTTCTTCCTGATTTTAGCATCTCATCGATGCCAAACGAAAAGGCAGATGGCCGCGTGTATCGCCCTTGCTCGGCGTCCAATGAGCAGAAGCTTCGAGTACACTTTTAAAGTCGAAAAGTCAGTGGCGACGGATAGATAACGATGTGATCTGAAACGGACGCAATTCTTACCCTCGAAAAAGTCGTTATTCACCCTCGTCCGCGTGCTTATACATATCCCTCCACCCTCCCCCTTCCCTCTGGAGTTGTCCCACGATCATCCCCTGCGTTGCTCTATGAAAAATGTCGCCTGAAAACCTTCATAAAGCAAACTCATGATTTTCAACTTTCTTCACAGCCTCTTTGCCGCATTGATTTCATGAAATTGATAAATAATCAATCAAGTATTTTCTTGATATTGCTCCGTTTCCGAGATTCTCATATCCGTTCCAAAATCGTATCAATGTTTTTCCACAATAATTGTATGGAAGTTCTATCGCAGCTTGAAATCTATAAAATTTCAAATGAAAAAATCTACCCTTTTTGATGATAGTAGGAAATAAACTTCCTTAATCTTTACTTGATACACTGTGGTAGAAAACGCCCCAAGCCTAAATTTCTTTAAATTTAAGCACTTGCACTTTGGATAAGTCTTTCATTCTAAATTACAAAAGTAACGTGTAATGAATGAATGTTTCATTACAAATGAAAATAGTCATGTGTAATGGATACGTATTCGATTACGAACAAAAAAGTAATGTGTAATGTATGCATGTTCCATTACAAATACTAAAAGTAATGTGTAATGGATGCATGCGCCATTACAAAAAATAAAAAATATCGTGTAATGAATGAGTGCTCCATTACAAATTACAATTGAAAGAAAAGTAATTTGTATAATTGCAATGTGTTCTTTCATACTGATTAATATTTTTAAGTTCTTTCACAATGTAAAGCTTATGATCATTCGCTTAACATAAAAAGTATTACAACATATCTTTACTTCAAAAAAAGTTTTTTTTTCGTCTAATTTCTCCCTTAATTTTCCAGAATGAATACCTTTCTTTAAAAGCCTTCCAGGCTACTATTTTTTTATCTTGTAGTGCTATATATTGAGTGAACTCAGTTAATTTTTCAGCTATTTTTGTCATAAAATAAAAAAGTTATTATTTATTTCGTAAAAGTTGTCATTTTTTCAATTCTTTTGGATATTCGAATTTTTTAATCATATTTAACTTTGATAGTTAACTATAAATACGGTTCAACTTTAGAAAGTAACTTCTTGAGAAGTTTTAGAAAAATTTGCAAGTTCAAATACTGAATGATATATTTTTTATAAGAATTTTTGTCCTTGACTTTCTTTGAATCAATGTCAAAAAATTTACGAATAATCGATCAAGCATTTCCGTGATTCCGCTCCAAAATTATTGAGGTTTAAAAACAATGTATGAACATTTTATCGTCGTTTTCAGTAGAGACCATTTCAACTGAGAAATACCCTACATACTTTTTTCCATCATAATGAAGATCTTCCAGTAGGGCTAGAAAAACAATCGCTTAAAGACAATCAAAAAG